>JASAND010017055.1:0-61447 GCA_030248195.1 Trissonchulus latispiculum
CAATGCCAAAGATGCCTACAGAAATTACATGATCAGGACACACAACATTGAAGTGTTAATAAGCGACGTTGGTCTTTGCGTTCCTACCTGGGCACCATACTTGGGCACATCACCCGATGGTGTAGTTTACAATCGCCATGATGCAAGCGTATCACCATGGTTGCTGGAAGTTAAGTGTTTGTACGATACGAGTCCAACCCCGAGATCCATTAGTGAGATTGCGAATGAGAGAGGGAGCAAATTTTATTGCAGAAAGAACCTCGGGAACTATTACCTACGAAAAGACCATCAGTACTACGCTCAAATCCTTGGGCAAATGGCAATAACAGGACTATTATTCACACATTTGGCAGTCTATGCGCCCCGAACTGGTGAACTTCTAGTAGTTGATGTTCAATTTAATGAAGCAGACTGGCTGAAACTTAAATCTAAGCTTGACATCTTTTACACCAATTACATGGTCCCTGTGGAACCGATGGATACATCCGACTCAACGACAATTATTGACATTTGCCATCCTATGGAAATTGACTAGTGTTGCACTATTTCATGAGTCATTGTTTACATTACGCATTGTTTGTTTTGTGTCATTATGTACCAGTCACGCATTGTTTACATTATGTGCGCCATCTTTGTTTACTGTGTGTCATCATGTGCCATTCACTCATTGTTTACATTACGCAATATTCTCGTGATTCTTGGCTCAATCTCTTTTTTTTTTGGCGTGCGGGTTTTTGCTAATAAAAAACTGTTCGAACCAAAAACCAAAACTAAATAGCATTCATCACAGACAAACAAACTGATGTACTGCCATGCGTTGCTATTGTATCTGATGGCTTGCCCACACTTGGGGAAGTGGTAATGGAAATGTCGGTCCATCATTTCTAACTAGAAAGCAGTTCCGTCCTTTGAACAATGGAAGACGGAGAGCCCCTGTTGAGTTCCAGCAGCTAACAGTGGCCCAGAAGGATGCATTTGAGAGAGCTCGGGCGATTAACGGGATGAATTGGGACAGCAGTTCTCAGCTGCTAACCAAGTGGGAGGCTTTGAGGAGGATGTGCGAAGTGTTCCGTCAGAACAATGTGTCTATGGTGGTTACAAAGGGAAGCGCCCAACATCATATCATTGACAGAGCCATGGATGTGTTCGAACTGGAGATTCCAGTCTACGAAGCGGGCACGCACCTAAACTTCCCAAACTTTCATGCGCTTGCAGACATTGAGGTCTCTCCCTGCCACAACCATGGCCTGATGCCATATCATTACCATCAGTATTGTGCTGAGACCAGAGCCCAGCAACTGAAAAAACATTTTGAATATAGATTTATTTAGACTTTGTGTATATGCATGTTGGTTTTGTAAATATATGTGTGACTTTTCAATAAAAACATCTGCCTACATGGCTAATCAATAAAAGGACCGGAAAAATTTTGGAAATTAGACAAAAATGAATACGACTGTATTTTTGGCCATAGTTGTTGGTTTTGCGATAGCTCAGAAATATAATTATATTTCTGAAAGCATTAACATAACAGTATGCGAAAGTGAGAGAAAAGTTGGTACAGTATTGATTGAAGGTTTGGACTCAGGATATTCCGTTCTTTCAGCCGCACAAGCAGCTAATCTATATCACAAGTTGAGTGACTGCAACTTTCACCTTTGCCAGGAATCAAATTCAACAGTTGAAAAAACAGGATGCAGCTATGTTATTTGGGAACTGTGTTGGGAGTTTTGCTATGATGATACCAGAAAAATGTTATATGCCTATGATAAGATGTACGAATTTAAAATTAATGACACTGAGCAATTTCACCTGATTCAACTAGCGTTCTCAGGCTATTTTTAATAAAAGGATCAAGCACAAATGGAAACGTACACACGATGGAATTTTTGATTCACAAGGACCATACATTTACGGGGCGTGGAATACGGTGTATCGAAGCTACAATATACTACACAACTGATAATCTTAGTTCGGACGATGTTTACAGCTTTTTGAGGGATCAGTTAAGAGATGATGGTTCACTGTATCTTGTAATTGAGGATGCATGCACCCATCTCCTGTTTAAAGGTTTAGTCAGATTATCGTCGTTCATGGACACTGTTCATTTTCCCGGCAAGGAAAAGTTGTTAATTACTGTAATATTCATTCCACCAGAAGAAAACCAATAAAAGGGGAAGAAGTTAAGCTAAAATCATCGAAATGGGCGCGACAAGAGGAGCTATTTTTAAAGACTACAATAAGGAGGTCGGCAACTTTGGAGTTGCCTGGTATACAGTGCAGAAAAGTGCTTATGACTTAACTGCAGCTGACTGGTACATGAACCTTAGGTCACTGACCAGTGACATATCAGAAGTTATGATAATGATATCCTACAATAGCAATAAACATATCCTTACCGAGTTTGTGAATGTGGACGAAATACCGTTGCATGCTATTGCTCACAAGCTTCACAACGTCAACTTTGCCCGGATTTACTTGTACTACATGAAAGAAAGAACTGATATATAATTGAATTACCATAAATAATTGATGTTTTGATATGATGTAAAATGCATATTGATGTATTACATGTTATTAGTAAAGTGTATTGATAATGACCGGGAACTTTAGGGTTCTGCCATAGAAGGCTTTAAGTTACCATGCCATAAAAGTTAATAAAAGAACCAAATATTTGAATAGGTAAACAAAAAAAATGATTATTCCGTACAGACACCAAGAGCCAAATTTTGGCTTGATTTGGATTCAAATTGATGATCGTGTCCCCATGGATAGTGAAAGTTGGGTTCGTCGGATGGACGAACTTTTGGAAGGTAAAGCCAAAGTATCGATGATTGTCAATAATGGAACAGGAACGCTTGTTCCAATTGGACTTACAGAAGTACAACGTTTCCCTAAACGTGAAGTGGCTCATATTCTACACAAGAAAACAGCTGTCGAAATCTACATGACATATATCAAAGCAGACTAAATAATTTCAACAAACAAACCTCTAAAGGAGGTTCTGCCACTGGCTATATTGCTATGTTTTAAGGCAAAGCTGTAACTAACGTGATTGGTAGTATGCCAAGTTGCCACGTCACGTGACCGAAGTCACGTGATTGGCATAGCGCCAAGTTGTTACGTCACGTGGTTGGCAGTGCCATTTAGAAAATATTACCTAACCATGTTTACACAGTGAGTAACCTGATAAGGTTTTCAAATATCGCTATCTACGTTTTTTTGGTATTATATGTTGGGATTGGTTGCTCTAAACTGTCTAAATGGCAAGATTTCCTGCCTGTATGACTGCCTCTAACATCCTTTTCTCATTTCTTAACTCAATTTTTATGTAACACTTTCAAGTTTTTAAAACTTAATTGTAAATATAATGTTTGTGTTGGTTTTTAAATAAAACAAATTCTGGCTACTTGCCTCTAGTATCTTTCTCTCATCTCATTTTTTTCTTAACTAATTTTTTTATATCTCACTTTCAATTTTTATAACTTCGTTTCTTTTGTGCTTCTCACTTTCTGTCATTTATTTAGCTTTCTTTCATTTATTTAGCTTTCTTTCCTTCTCTTAACTATCACCAACCTATGAATATCTATTGTTTTTCTGTTTTAGGACTGAATATATTTCAACTTATTTACATTATTATTTTCGTTGGTTTATTAAAACACGAGGTCAGAAGTAAGGAACTAGGCGCCATTAATATCTGGTTCCTATTTCTGGCTTTCTGTTTTACGATTATTATTATTATTATTATTATATTTTATTATTATTTTCATACGCACTATCTATACCCAAAGTGATTTCTGTGGTATACATCTTCGGTCTGCCAGGATAATGGGTGAGTTTAATGATGTAAGTCTTGGTTAATCACTAGAAGCACTTATGGAGTTCAAAATTAGGATAGCCAAGCAACAGGTCATACCGTATTGAAAGTTAGGTATATTGTAGCTAAGCGCAGATTTGGATTCTACTACCTCGAAAACCCTCAGGAAGAGTTTTTCTGGCTTTCTAGAGCAATATTTGGAGTTAGTCCTACTTAATCCTGCATATCCCCGGAGCGTAGCTGTAATCCGATAGCAAATTCTGAATCTACGACCTCAAAAACCTCTAGACAGACTTTTCCCCGGCTCTCTAGGCCCATTTTTAGAATTAATCCTACTTAATCTCACACATCCTGTATATCCCCTGCACTTAGACTTAATCTGATTGCAAATTCCGACTCTACGACCCCGAAATCCCCTAGAGAGACTTTTTTCCGGCTCTCTAGACCCAATTTTAGAGTTAATCCCACTTAATCCAGCAAATCCCCTGGGCTGAGCACTGATCTCATTGCAGAATCCGATTCTACGACCCCGAAAACCCCTAGAGAGGCTTTTTCCCGGCTCTCTAGGCCTATTTTTGATGTTAATCCAACTTAATCCCTCTAAATCCGTACCTCAGCTTCAGGCACTAGTTAGGAGGGGGTACGCGAGCCACAAGTTAGGAGGGGGTATGCAGTCCACAAGTTAGGAGGGGGTACGCGAGCCACAAGTTAGGAGGGGGTACGCAGTCCACAATTTAGGAGGGGGTACGCGAGCCACAAATTAGGAGGGGGTACGTGAGCCACAAATTAGGAGGGGGTACGTGAGCCACCGAGCCACCACTCCACACCCTCCACGTACCCCATTGTACCCCCCCCTAATGCTACACCAAATGCCCTCTATATACTACTGCTGTTGTGAAGGGACTCGCAGTCTGTCTGTTTGAAAATCTTTTTACACATGGATTAAAAATAGGGTGGGGGAAGGGGCAGCTGTTAGCCTGCAGAGCATGTTGATGTTCAATTAAAGTTTAGGATAAGAAAAAGGACCAATCTTAAAAATTCACTTTTTCCTTGATTGATACCTACTATGATCAAAGTTATAGAGAAGCCGAAGATTATCGAAAGTCTCAGCCATTTTTAAATCAGCCACCTATCACAAAATATTTTCGAGAAAGCAAAAAAGTTTGGTTCAATCAATATGTTCCTGATTAGATTACCAATAGAATACTGCTGCACTAATCATAATTTATCAACAATAGGTAGGTAGGTCTAATTCAATCCCGCCCGCTAGCCGGTGAGCAGTCGCGAGGCCTCTCCATAGAGACAACCAAGGTGAATAACGCGACTGCGCCGGGGTTATCCACATTGGATGTAGGAAGCTTAAATCAGGGAGTCACCCCCCACACTTTTATGTGCCGGTAAGCTGGACAAACCATTGAAGTCAGCACAGAAGGCTAAACATTTACATCTAGTGAAGTGTACCGGTGTGGTCACCCCACTGAGGCGGTACTGACCTGTCCTGGTCCACTGCTATGCAACGTGCCCCCAGTATCCCCAAACTTCAACCACTTCCACAAAGGATTACTACCTTAAATTCAATCCATCCTTCTGTGAAGACTTTCTTCTTCTTTCCATCCGCAGTGATCCGTCGCTCCGGCTGGAGAAAGATTCGACCCAGCTCTCCGAACTGACTCAGCTCTTCTCGAATTCGTTTGACTGTCATAAAATAGGGAATGGAACTCAGGTAAATTATACCAGCCGACGGTTTCTTCACTTTTCCTGAGGATTTCTTGGAACTGACGGCGCTAGTGGACGCTGTGTTTTCTTCCGAATCCATTATATTAACAGAATGCTAAAAAAACGTGTGCATATATTCCACTGAGCAAATTTGTAAATAGCTAATGTGTTTTCTACAGCCAGGACTCCGTTCCAGAGAATGCGTTGGACTCCATACATAGGGATGGTCAAATGGGTTAGCCTGCCCCAGGTTTTGTTGTGTGTGGGCCCTTTAATGTTTGGTGGGGGACAGTTTTTCACTGAAAATTTGCGTCAATTACCCTTTTTGATATAGGACACGTATGCACGAAGGCACACATTGCAGCTAAGCACAATGTTAGATTACGTGAATTACGTTAAAATTATTAATTAGAAAGTTAATTCATTACTTCGTTCAATTACCCGCGGGCAGGGCATGGGGTAGAAAACGTTTGGGTGTAGGCCGAGCCGAGTGCTGGTGCGGCCGGGCCTGGTGTTTTCAATTAAATGTTGTCTTGTATTCAGCTTCGGTGGCGATTTTTAGAAAAATATTTTCTACGAATTAAATTATTTTTACTTCTTCCTTTACTTTACTTTCACTAATTCTTTCTATCACCAACTAAAGTATAGGTTTTTTCTACGTCGGTTTCTTATCATTAATTTTACTGAGCTATTAAACATGGCATCCCGTGATGACAATGAAATTCTAATGCAGCATGAGCACGTTTCTATGAGCAAAAGCAAAAATACTCAAAACGGGCTCGGGAAAGCCGTGCCTAACTTTTTGGCTTACGGGACGGGCCGAGGAGAAATGTTCATGGACCGGGCCGGGGCCGGCCTGGCCTGAAAATTGAGGCCCGTAAAGACCTCTAGTACATTTACATTTAGCTTTCGGAAGGCAAACACAGTTAAGTTCAAATTACATGTTTGTGCGGGACTCGGGTTACTAATTTAGTGTCGTTACTCTGCTATACGCAATTTCTTGTGACGATACTGTTAGCCTTACTCACTCTTAAAAAGACTTGTAGAAATTACTAGTAGTTTTCTACAACATTGCTCCTGTGCGTGAAGTCATTAGTGGAGCTTCCTGTATTTTCTACCAAGTAACTTTTGCATATTTAACCGGCTTCTCGAATAGTAAAAATTACAGGAGTTTCCTGTAAAACATGCTAAAGAAACCTGTAGCTTTGATCAACTTTTTGGACAATCTTAATCAGAATTCAAAACTGTAGTTTTTACAAGACAAAACATGTAATTTACACTGGAGCGACCCGTTAATGGAAAGAGAGTGGGCAGGTGCGGGAGGGAGCGGCCGTTACAAGAAATTACCCACTTGGTGTTGAAAGCCTGAAAATTTGAAAAATTTCAGTCTTGAAAAACTATGACCACTGTCGCCCTTATATACTCAGTCTGCGTTATCAGCATTTCGAGTACTTTCGTATAGAGTAAACCTGTAAACCAATGAAAACTACAGGTTTCGTTTGTATGGACTACTAATCTAACTCGTAACCAATTCTACCAAAGGTATGCCCGCCCAGTAAAAACTACCAACGATACGAATTAGGAATTACAAGACAACCTATATTTTCTACAAAAGCTTTTGTATAAGTGATTCCTGTAATTTCTACTGGAACATTCCTAAGGAGCTGCAGAAAATTCCATCTGAGCCCCCGATGGTGACCAGATATAGAAATCCAAAGCTCTGCATCTTCTTACTTCCCCTACACTACGTATAACTCTGAAAAACTATTCTTTGCGAACTTCGCAAAAGTTCAATGAAACGTGTGCTTGGGGAGGTTCACTGGCCCCGACCAGAAGCTCTCCCCCCATCATCCGATCCGGATGTTTCCGTTTTCAGCGCAAAAAAGAAAGGCGGCTCCAGCCACCCCCACCCCCCCCATTCCAATTTCCTTCTTGCACATGTCTGGTAGCAACTAGCAATCTGTCCCAATTACTGACCAATTTCACGCACACATTCCACAAAAATATTAAATTTAGCAAAATTCATGGAAGTTAGCTTAAACGTCAGCGAAATCCCTTTTTCGCGAAAACTCTTGACGGTGAGGTCCGCGTACCCAGTTTGCATAGGTCTTTTGACGGCGAGGTCCATCTTTCTGAAATAACTCTATATGCGTATATCTAACAAACTTCGAATTGTAGCTGGGGACCGCTTGTTCTACTAATTTTGCACGCTAGAACATTTAACTTACACAATAAAACAACTGCGACAAAGTAAAAATATTTATTTATAAAATTTACCGTAAGAACAGTCCGAAGGAAAGCAAATCAATTTATACAGAGCCTCAGAAACTGTAAACTACACAGTTACAAACATAATATCAGATCGTTTATTCAAAACATATGTGCACAAATAAATAGTATTACTATTCAATGAGTGACACATGATAACCTAGTTTCGTACATAGTGTAAAAGTTCAAAATTAAAAATAATTTAATAGCTTTCTTCAATTTATGATTTCAGTAATTTTTAAGGAGCAATTTTGTTTCACTATTACTTCGCACGTCAGGGATTCGGAAAACAAAATCGTCAAAAACTGAAGTTACAGATAAATTACAGCAAAACTAAAGCATCGTAAGAGATTCTATCTAATCTCCACAACCAACAGCTTAAGGCACTCAGGCTAAGAGACTGGACGTATAATAATACATCGATACGACGATTAAGCTGTTACTTATCTTAATATGAACTGGCAAAGCTTATACAAAACTTTACGAATAAACAAAAATCAGCAACTAAATCAACAAGCTAAATTGGCATGAATGGTTTGCCGCCGCTTCTTTCTGTAGGCAGCAAACTTTGTAGCGTCGATTTTCAGTCAAATCGGTGACAAAGAGCATTTTCCGTGTTGGTTTCTGAAAATGGTTGCCCTTAAAGGGGCAGTTGGGATAACGAATCTTTGACTAAATATCGCTAAAGGTTATTTGATACACCCTCTTAAAGGGCGTCCTGGCAAATCCACCTGCTCAACTTGACTAACGCGTTCGAAAAAGCACTGATATTAGGCCTTTCTTGGCAATTTGCTCACAGACAATTCGAATCTTCGAATTCGTAAGGGGGGACTTCTGAAAATGGTTGCCCTTAAAGGGGCAGTTGGGATGAGGAATTTTTCTGGAAACGGTTGCCCTTAAAAGGGCAGTTGGGATAACGAATCTTTGACTAAATATCGCTAAAGGTTATTTGATACACCCTCTTAAAGGGCGTCTTGGCAAATCCACCAGCTCAACTTGACTAACGCGTTCGAAAAAGCACTGATATTAGGCCTTTCTTGGCAATTTGCTCACAGACAACTTTCAGTCTTGGCCGATTTGCAACATCAACGTATCGAGGGCCAAAACTCGAATTTCGTACATTTTCAAGGTTTGGCCCTATTACAGCTTTTTCTTAGCTCGTTGAGAGCTTTCGAATGATCTCAAAATCAGCAGGATTCGACAACTTTTCTTTTTAGTCGATTATTGCAACATCAGCGTATCGAGGGTCAAAACTCGAAATTAGTACATTTTCAGGATTTGGCCCTATTACAACTATTTTATAGCTCGTTGAGACCTTTCGAGTGATACCAAAATCAGTAGGATTCGACAATTTTCATTTTTGACCAATCTTTGCAAGATGGTTGCCCATAAAAGGGCAGTTGGGATAAGAGATTTACGATAATTATTGCTAAAAGCTATTTGATACTGCCTGTTAAAAGGTATTCTAGCAAATCCAACAGTTCAACTTGACTAACTAGTTCGGAAAACACTGATATTAGGCGTTTTTGGGCAATTTGCTCATTTTTGCGGTCTCCAACAGTGTAACTTTTGGCCATATCTGGAGATCCGCAAAAGATAGAAAAATTTCGATTGCAGATTTGGAATCTACGTCCCCGCATTACCTTATGATCAACTTTTCAACGAAATCGGAGACAAAAAGTTTTCGACCATTTTTGAGAATCGCCTTGGTCCCCCCTTACGATTTTAAAAAATTAAATTCCCTGCCCTGGTCGACTGGGTGGGGCTAGAGCGATGAAATTAAAATGGGCCAGGTTTGGGACCAACCCCCACATACCCACCAAATTTCAGCTCCGGGCATTGAGCCTAGCTTGAGTTAATAGGGGGGGACAAGAAGAAGAAGAATAATAATAATAACTAGCGCTACTGCAAGAATGTGTTGCCCACAACACGGCCCTTTGGAGTATAGATTTTGCTAGATACCTGTTAAGCTGTTTCTGTTCAGGAAATCTGTCCCAGGACTCAAAGAGCTTTCAATTAAGCACCATATTGCCCATGTTTCAACGAGTTTTTGAAAATCCGGTTTTTTCCGGAAATTCCGGATTTTCCAATCTGCGGGCATAACTTTCGCTAGAAGCATTTCCGGAAAATACGGCAAGGATGAAAATTACTCAGCTCGATGAGCTCTTTCATTTGAGTACCATATCGACCACTTTTGGAGAATTTTTTCAAAATCCGGAATTTTCCGGATCGAATATCTCGAAATCCGCAAATTTTCCGGAAATTTCGATTTCAGTTTCGAAATCAGCGTGGTCGGGTTACCCTATGACCGACGTTTGAGCAAAATCGGAGACAAAAAATTTTTGACCAAATTTTGGATTTTTGAAATTTCGCCTTGGTCCCCCCTTACCATCCGAAAAAATCCTAATTTTCAAATACCGGAATTTCGGACCCATCTTGCTTCCGGGAGATGTCCTAGTCAAGGGCTTCAAAATAAGGTATCAACCACCCCTGTACTCCTTCCCAATCTCGAGATCTAGGGGGGGGACAGACGGATAATAAGCACAGAACGATAACAAGGTGTTGCCATTTCCTTTGGAAAAGTGGGCAACACAATAATAATAACACGACGAGAATAAGGGTTTGCCCTTTTCCTTCGGAAGTAGCGGCAAACCAATAAAGCCAGTAAAATTTAAGTAGCTGACTTCAGACTCAACTGAAAATAATCAAAACATATATACGTTTACTTGGTATCCATCACTTTAACCTAATCCGTAAGGAAGCCCAAATTTCATGGAATTTTCAAAATATTTAGTGGTTTCTTATGAAAGCTCAAGCAAAACATCAAAGAACACATGATTCCTGCACCGCAATTCAACAACATTAAAAAATAAACATAACAAACAATACAGCATACGTATGTACGTATCACGAATCACAGTAGCCTGAGAAATATTATAAACTGCCTTAGAGTGTCTAGCAATTTTATGAATTCTTTGTTTTAGTTTTTGAGGTTTTCCAAACATCTTTCTCCTTCAGCAACACAGATATAGGCAGATCACGTGAATACAAAGTCCACAAGTAGAAATGGTTTCTCCTCTACCAATTTTAACTGTTATATTTTCCAAAACCCTAGCAACAAGTCTTCTAAGCAGACTGCCATACAATTAAACCAGACAGCGAGAACTTTCGACCTTTCAAAAATAAATATTATGCAAGGTAAACATTGTACACTCAGCACGCTACGCATGTGCTAAAATGGACAACAAGAAAAGAGATCTACGTACCAAATTCATACATTTCATAAACAAAAATATAATCACCGAACCAAAGACTACGTAAAACTAAAACAAATATACTATAATATAATAAATTCCACAAAATAATACACTTATCACACTCAAGCACAAGCACAAGCACAAGCAAACATTGTCAGCAAAAACAGTCATCACTTTTTAGTATGAGTGGTGGAAGCTGCAACAGTTGATTCTCCATCGGCACCATCTTTCAGGGCCTTATTCCGGGGAGAGGACAAATCTTCCAGGAGCGCAATACCGGTTCGTTTGGCGGTCCTTTTGGCAATCGCCTTCACACCCAGCTCTGATATATTCCAGGCCGTAACACCGGCATTGATGGTAGAATAGAGGGCGTCATTGGTAACACCGGCTGCCTGCTCTCCGTATCTAAAACAAGCAAACACAAGACTGCAGATAAACTGCAGTATGGCAGATTCCCGGCGCAGAAACTCCATCAGAAGTCAAAGAATTTAAGTTTCGCAAAAAATAGTTCAAATATTTAATCTTGTTATTTTAAAGAGTCAAGTACCCACCGAAAGCACGAAAGCTGTTCACTGTGCCATTTCATTCGACATTTCTGCTACGCCTTCCCCCTATATCTGTGCACCTGTATCCGGCCAAGGATAAACATTTGACGGGCAAAATTACAAAACCGACCATCGTCGATCAACGAAACAGTTACAAAAACCTACTTGTGCTCCACAACACTGACAGTTTCATTGGCCAAATTCTTTGCCAAAACCTTTGCCGATTGTTCTAAGCTCATGTAAACAGTGGATACGCCTAAAACACCAAATCTTACAAGTATTAATCAAGCGTACATAATGACTAAGAGTATGACAAGCGTCCACATTCTTAGTTATCAAGCAGAAAAAAATCATCTGCGCAATAACGGCTGAGTGAACCCCCCTCCTCAACAACTGAGCACGTTCACTTAAAATATATTTGCCCGCTACGCTTGGGTGTGTTGTAGTTCCAAGCATGCACAAATTACGGTAACAGAGTAGTCGTGCTTACGAGCTGTAAGGATGGAGCGAGGAGCATACACAACTGTGTACTGGGTATTCAGTAGTAGGGGGGGTCAGTCGTTATTGTGCAGAAGATGCCAGCAGGCTGACAACTAAGAGTGGTAGGCTTGCCAAACAGTTACTATGTACTCTTGTTAGTACTGAACTGAAACAGAACACTCATCCAAATCAAAATCAAAAATCAAAAAGACAAATCCAAAAGTTGCAATCTACATAACTGTTACTTAAGACTCAATCTGTCGTGGATTTTAATAGATTGTTCAAATTATTATGATAAATTAAAATACAATCGAATCAATCGTCAATTGGGTACGAACCGGCAAGTCCAGCGCCGCCAACTTCTATTACATCACCAACAAACGACTGAGTCCCTTCACCGCTACTTCCGGCCAATTTCTGCGCTCCGCGGGCCAGCTTTTTACCCATCCAGGCAGCAGCATTCCCCAACTCTTTCACTAAAAAACCAAACAACGACTGCGATTTCTTCAGCGGGCTAGCATACTTTTACTGGGGGGGGGGGCATTCGTCAACCTCCCCCACCATTCGAGGAGTCCCCCCGAAGATTTCCGAGCTCCCTCCATAACCCCAAAACTTGCCAAACTGTACCAATTTTACCCTAAATTTTCAAAACATTTTCCGGCCGCGCAGGATTTTTAACGTACTTGTCAGTATTTTAGCCTAAAAATCACTTAAAATTTGTCATTTTTATGGATTTTTAGCAGATTTTACACAAACCCCACAAAAATTCGAAAAACTTCTCCAAAAATCCCCCCATTTTGGGTGAACCCCATCAAAGCAAGCGGGCCACGAAGCTCCCTCCCCATAAATTATGCCAAAAAATAAGCCAGGTGGAGGGTTATCTTACTGCAACGGGGGGGGGATGGGACTGCCTCCCTCCAAATCGAAGACCTTCCATAAATTTCGAACCTTCCACGCATAAGCCGAAAAATTGCCAAATTTTACCCTTTTTCCTCCTTTTCTCCCATCGACTGGGGCTTCATCGAGCCCCCACCCATAAATTTTGGCGTAGAAGTAAGCCAGGGAGAGCCCCCACTCGTTCCCCCCCTTTTGGGCTTCCTCCCCACTCACTGTCAGGTGCCCACAAAATGGCAATTTTGGTTTCGTCGGAATTTTTTGGACTAAAATGTCTATTTTGGTGCTAAAACTTGAATTTTGAGTACTTTTTAGCTTAGTTATAGCAGTATACGTCGAAAACAGGCACTTTTTACCGCATTTTAAACACTTTTAGCCCATTTTATCCCTTCACGTTCGGTCTCCCACCCACAAGTAGGTGGCAAACCCCACTTTTTTGGAAAACACAGAATGAAACAGTCTTTGACAGAGAAAAAGCCTTAAGCACATTCTACTGAAAATGAAACAGGTATCGCCCTTTTATTAGCGATGCAGACACTGAAGGTAGGCGAACGTACATAATCTATGCAATCATTTTCCCTAAAACTGGTTTAATTTCCTTCTACAAGAAATGGAACCGAACCATCGTGACAGACACGCATGAAGCTAGCTAAATCATTCATGAAAACGTACAAAAATGATCATCAATCAATTACAATTTTCAAAAAACTAAACAACTTGAATCTAAAGCAGGACATGTCTTCTAGGCAACCAGCAATAATTTAACGACATGGAGACATTAATTTGGGAATAAACTGTGCCTACCCAAATAGCCGCTGATCCGCACACCAACTTTGGTACCAGAGCGAAGGTAGTGAACCGAAGTCTGAACCCGAGGATTGACCTCAATCTCCCTTCTCCGTTTGACACTCTGTTTGGTCTGCTCTCCTCTCTTCGACACTTCCTCGTTCAGTCGCGCCGTCTGTTTCTCAATCTGTTCAGTGAGCCAGGTAGATCCTAAAACAGGCAACTGCAATAAAAGATTGCCAATAGGAGAAGCAAAGTCATTTCAAACAAGCGAAATAGTAAAGTCGGGGAAGGCTGGACTTCTGAAAATTAAATTTCACTGAATTGATATAGAACGAACAAATGATATAAAATGGACAGTAGCTGGCTCTGATTTCACAAAACCCGACGAAACTATTGAGGGCACACTGAAAATTACTATCTTTGACATAGACAATATTTCACCCACACTGCTCAAAATTTATGTCAGGTTCATTATCTGCCGATTAAAAAGGTAATAATAAATCGGTTAACGAAAGCTTAGAAAATACAACAACCAATTATACGTTATGTTTAGGTACCCTGAATTAGCATATTTGCCAGTCGTGTACTAAGACGCTGTTGTTCTGGCTCCGTGAGGGTGGAAGGGGTACTTTCCTGTCTCAGATCAGTCAGCTGCTTCATCTGGCGTTCAAACTCGGTCACAAGAGACTGATCCAGATCAGCCGGTAGAATAACACCAACATTACTAGCTAGAATTAAAAAATTAATTAAAAATAAGAAATTAAAAATTATGGACTAAATTTATAAAAGAAAACTCATTTCATTGTTCTCACAACCAAGCAACAATAAGTACTATTGTCCGTCATTTAAGTCCCACAATAGCAGCCACCTTTACTCACTAATATCTTCGCCTTTGGGATTTGGGAAGAGATAGGCACCAAACTCAGCATGAAGCACCGGCGACCGGCCAGGAATCAATGGATATACCCAGTCGCCAACTTGCAAAAACGCAGGCGCTGATGCGGCACTTGCCTGAGATCTACAATTACAAAGGAGGGGTATGAGATCGCCCAGCACAAAATTAGAAGGATTCAACGCTTCAGAGTAAGAACAAGTAACTGAAAATTGTTTGGTGGGGGCACTTTTCGGTTCCCGCTCAAACTGCTTGCAGCCCCGCCATACGTTGTTTTCCCCCATCCAATTTTAGGCATGCCCCATTAACGTAATGAAAACCAACGTTTATGTCATTCATGGATGGGTGTTAGCTTTGAGGAATGTGCCTTCCATACAGCTGCAGAAAAATTCCATTCCGCTATTCTGAGTGAGTTTCCATCATTAGAGGAAGGCTATTCTCAGTTTTAGCATAAAATTAATCCAGTGCCTGAGTTGCATTTGCTGAAAACCAACAGTTTTGTAAGACAGACAATACGTGTTTTTTATAGTATCGGTTTATTACTTTCTTGTTTATGACATTAACTGTATATATTGTTGTAATCTGTGTTTATTGTTATTTGAGGATCAGCGCAGCAGCCAGAGAAAGCACCAGAACTGTATCCGGCCGTTTCCAGAAACACCCCATTTGATAGTATCAGTGGAGCCCTTCTAGCCATGGGCGACGTACGACATGCTGAGGAGATTTTTTGCATTCCTGAGGGCGTCCAGATATTTTTTATTGAGGGAGACGACGCCAGTGTTCCTTCCTATCCTACCTGTCTCAAGATCTTCCGATTTTCTGATGCAACTGCCGCAGAGTAAGATACCTTCATTTTGAAGCCATAATATAATTGGGGCTAAAAAGTTGTGTACACAACTGGTTTTTCTAGGTTTTGAAAGTGAAGGGGGGCTTCGCCCCCCTCCCCCTATGGTGTGGGGGGGGGCTTCCGAAAAGAGGGGGGGGGGCGAGCCCAAGGTATAAATATTCCCGAAATTTTTAGCTAAAAATAGCACTTTTAAGCTAAACTCGCAAAATATCGCTGTTTTTAAGCTTAAAATGAACTTATAAGTTCATAAATTAGCTAAAAATTGAAAAATGTTAGAAAATTTGACCTCAAAAACTTAATTTTTTGACACTTTTGGGCGGCCCCCAAAAAAGTGGGTGGGACTCCGAAAACTGGAGGGAGAAACCGAAACGTTGGTGGCCCCCCACTAAAAAATGCCAGCACAACTAGAAAATTCTTGGCGATAAGTTAGCATTTTTAAGGTGAAAGTACAAAAATCTTTGTTTTTAAGCTTTTGTCTTATAATATAAGTCCATAGGTTAGCTAACGGTTGAGAAAGTTTTGAAAATTTGACGTCGGAAACTTAATTTTTCGACACTTTTGAACGACCGCCAAAAACGTTAATGGGGCATGCCTAAAATTGGATGGGGGAAAACAACGTATGGCGGGGCTGCAAGCAGTTTGAGCGGGAACCGAAAAGTGCCCCCACCAAACAATTTTCAGTTACTTGTTCTTACTCTGAAGCGTTGAATCCTTCTAATTTTGTGCTGGGCGATCTCATACCCCTCCTTTGTAATTGTAGATCTCAGGCAAGTGCCGCATCAGCGCCTGCGTTTTTGCAAGTTGGCGACTGGGTATATCCATTGATTCCTGGCCGGTCGCCGGTGCTTCATGCTGAGTTTGGTGCCTATCTCTTCCCAAATCCCAAAGGCGAAGATATTAGTGAGTAAAGGTGGCTGCTATTGTGGGACTTAAATGACGGACAATAGTACTTATTGTTGCTTGGTTGTGAGAACAATGAAATGAGTTTTCTTTTATAAATTTAGTCCATAATTTTTTAATTTCTTATTTTTAATTAATTTTTTAATTCTAGCCAGTAATGTTGGTGTTATTCTACCGGCTGATCTGGATCAGTCTCTTGTGACCGAGTTTGAACGCCAGATGAAGCAGCTGACTGACCTGAGACAGGAAAGTACCCCTTCCACCCTCACGGAGCCAGAACAACAGCGTCTCAGTACACGACTGGCAAATATGCTAATTCAGGGTACCTAAACATAACGTATAATTGGTTGTTGTATTTTCTAAGCTTTCGTTAACCGATTTATTATTACCTTTTTAATCGGCAGATAATGAACCT
Organism: Trissonchulus latispiculum; assembly: GCA_030248195.1. Classification (NCBI taxonomy): domain Eukaryota; kingdom Metazoa; phylum Nematoda; class Enoplea; order Enoplida; family Ironidae; genus Trissonchulus; species Trissonchulus latispiculum. The sequence goes on from JASAND010017055.1 coordinate 16,821, forward strand.
GACATAAATTTTGAGCAGTGTGGGTGAAATATTGTCTATGTCAATGATAGTAATTTTCAGTGTGCCCTCAATAGTTTCGTCGGGTTTTGTGAAATCTGAGCCAGCTACTGTCCATTTTATATCATTTGTTCGTTCTATATCAATTCAATGAGATATAATTTTCAGAATTTCACTCTTCCCCGACTTTACTATTTTGCTTGTTTGAAATGACTTTGCTTCTCCTATTTATTGCAGTTGCCTGTTTTAGGATCTACCTGGCTCACTGAACAGATTGAGAAACAGACGGCGCGACTGAACGAGGAAGTGTCCAAGCGAGGCGCGCAGACCAAACAGAGTGTCAAACGGAAAAGGGAGATTGAAGTTAATCCTCGGGTTCAGACCTCGGTTCACTATCTGCGCTCTGGTACCAAAGTTGGTGTTCGGATCAGTGGCTATTTGGGTAGGCACAGTTTGCTCCCAAATTAATGTCTGCTTGTCTTTAAATGCTTGTTGGTTGCCTAGACGACATTTCCTACCTGTAGATTCAAGTTGTTTAATTTTTTGAAAATTTTGACAAAGATTGATGATCATTTTTCTGTGCTTTTTCATGAATGATTTATCTAGCTTGATGCTTATCAGAATGGTTCGGTTCCATTTTCGGTAGAAGGAAATTAAACCAGTTTTAGGAAAAATGATAGCATAGATTATGTACGTTCCCCTACCTTCAGTGTCTGCATCGTTAATAAAAGGGCGATACCAGTTTCATTTTCATTAGAATGTGTTTCAGGCACACGTTTCTTTCATTCTGGATTTTATCTAGGCCAAAAATGTGGGGGTGTCTAAAATAGGCTAAAATGCTAAGAATACGGTAGTATTTCCTTTTTCGACGTATACTGATATAACTGAGCTAAACAGTACTCAGAAATCAAGTTCTAGTAGCAAAATAGACATTTTAGACCAAAACATTTCGACGAAACCGAAAACATGTTGAGAATTTTGACCAAAAATCTTTAAAATTGGCATTTTCTGGGCACGATAGTGAGTGGAGACAAGAGTACATAATAGATAAGAGTGTGACAGCTGGCAGGCTCTTTGTTATCAGCCCTCGAGCCATGGTCCGCGCGCTAACAGCCCTCCCGCAAATGTGACCTATCATTCGACCCCCCCCCCCGCAAAACAGACCCATCATTTTTCAACTGCAGAATGATAGGTCACATTTGCGGGTAGATTGCTTACGGTAGAAAAGAGTGAGCAATTGCGTACTGGGTACTGATTTGCGGGTGGGTCCACTAGGTACGCAATTGCGGGGGGTGGGCCGTTAGCGTGCAGAGCATGGCTCGAGAGGTGATAACATAGAGCCTGCCAGCTGTCACACTGTTATCTATTATGTAGTCTTGGTGGAGAGGAGAGAGTGGGTCACCCCTTCGCTTACTTCTACGCCAAAATTTATGGGGGCAATAATGGGGGGTGAGCTCGAAGAAGCCCGCCCCCCGTCTATGGGAGTAAAGGGAAACAGTAAAACTAAGCAATTCTTCGGCTTATGGGACGAAGGTCGACATTTATGGGGGTCCTCGAATTGTGGTGGGGGCGGTAGAAGTAAGCCAGCTCCCCACTAAAGAAATCCCAGTCGTTGTTTGTTTTTTTAGTGAAAGAGTTGGGTAACGCTGCTGCCTGGATGGGTAAAAAGCTGGCCCGCGGAGCGCAGAAATTGGCCGGAAGTAGTGGTGAAGGGACTCAGTCGTTTGTTGGTGATGTTATAGAAGTTGGCGGCGCTGGACTTGCCGGTTTGTACCGAATTGACGATTCGATTGTATTTTAATTTATCATAATAATTTGAGCAATCTATTAAAATCCACGACAGATTGAGTCTTAAATAACAGTTACATATTATGTAGATTGCCAGGTTTTTTGGTCAAAAATAGCGTCGTTTGCAGAAATGAACAATAGTTTTGACGACGCCAAAATAAAAATGACGAAAGAATGACCAAGCCAAAATGTGGAAGTAGCACTCAAATTTAAAAAGAATGCAACGTTGGTTTCTATTACGTTTTAACAGTGATTTTTTAAAAATTCTCAGATTTTGGGGGCTGTCGCTTTTTGCGCTCTGTATTGTCCTTGTGATGTTAAGCTTCGACGACGTTTGAACAGTCAATCAGTATATATATTGTATATATACGAAGCCACAGGCTACGCGACTTCATGCTACATCCTTTAATTTTCGCTGAATGTTTTCTTTAAAAACCGAGGGAGGGCAGCCCCCTCGTCGCGATGTGAAGGTAAGAAAAAGCAAACAGGAAAAACAGATAAAGGCATGTCAACAAAATTTCGCCGGCGCGTATACGTATTTTCAACGTTTTTACCAGATTTTTGTATAGAAAATGCTTATAAAGTCGTGCGATTTTATTTTACCCTCAAAAACTTTATTTTAACTCTTTTCACGTATGCAGAGAGTGAATTTTAACTCTACCAGCTTTAACTCTTTTAACTCTTTTCACGAATGCACAGAGTTAATTTTAACTCTGCCAGTTTTAACTCTTTTAACTCTTTGATTTTTAACCCTGCAGAGTTAAAAGAGTTAAAGCAGGCAGAGTTAAATTTAACCCTGCGCATTCATGAAAAGGGTTAAAAGAGTTAATTTTAACTCTACTCTACTCTACTCTACTCTACCCATTCGCGAAAAGGCCCCAAGAGTGTGGACGCTTGTCACACTCTTAGTTATTATGCACTCTTGATACTAATACTAAAATTTGGTGTTTTAGGCGTATCCACTGTTTACATGAGCTTAGAACAATCGGCTAAGGTTTTGGCAAAGAATTTGGCCAATGAAACTGTCAGTGTTGTGGAGCACAAGTAGGTTTTTGTAACTGCTTCGTTGATCGACGAATCGACGATGGTCGGTTTTGTAATTTTGCCCGTCAAATGTTTATCCTTGGCCGGATACAGGGGCAACCCGTCGCGACAGGGGTGTAGCAGAAAAGTCGAAAGAAAGGGCACAACAGTGAACAACTTTCGCGCTTTCGGTGGGTACTTTCTTAACATTTCTGAAGCAACTTCTTGAAGAGCCTCTTTATTTTCACTAAAAATCTACTCTAATGTCACCTACAATTAGCAATATTTTTCAAAATTTTCTTGACACTTTAAAATGACAAGATTAAAGATTTGAACGATTCTATTGCAAAATTTCTTCGACTTCTGATGGAGTTTCAGTGGCGGGAATCTGCCATGCTGTAGTTTATCTCCAGCCTTGTGTTTGCTTGTTTCAGATACGGAGAGCAGGCAGCTGGTGTTACCAATGACGCCCTCTATTCTACCATCAATGCCGGTGTTACGGCCTGGAATATATCAGAGCTGGGTGTCAAGGCGATTGCCAAAAGGACCGCCAAACGAACTGGTATTGCGCTCCTGGAAGATTTGTCCTCTCCCCGGAATAAGGCCCTGAAAGATGGTGCGGATGGAGAATCAACTGTTGCAGCTTCCACCACTCATACTAAAAAGTGATGACTGTTTTTGCTGACAATGTTTGTTTGTGCTTGTGCTTGTGCTTTGTCCTTGTGCTTTGACTTAGATGAATGGGGTGATAAGTATTATTTTGTGGATACGTATTTTTGTTTTAGTTTTTTTACGTATCGTTTGGTTCGGTGATTTTTTGTTTATAAAGTAAGAATTTGCTGCGTAGATCTCTTCTTATTGTCCATTTTAGTACATGTGTGTGAGTGATAAATATTTACATTGCATATTTATTTTTGAAAGACCGAGTGGTGCTTACGGTCGGGTTTAGTTGTATGGTTGTCTTTTAGAGTACTTGTTGCAAGGGTTTTGGAAAACATAACACTTAAAATTGATAGAAGCCAAGCACCCTTTTGTATTTGTTGACTTTGTACTTTGCACGTAATCTGCCTGTATATGTTGCTGGAGGAGAATCATACTTGGGAAAACTCAAAAAGCAAGACAAAGGATTCATAAAATTGCTAGACATTCTAAGGCAGTTTATAATATTTCTCAGGCCTCTGTGATTCGTGGTACGTACGTATGCTTATTGTTTGTGTTTATTTTTAGTGTTGCTATATTACGGTGCAGGAATTGTTCCTTGATGTTTTGCTGGAGCTTTCATAAGAAACCACTGAACATTTTGAAAATTCCATGAAATTTGGGTTTCCTTACGGATTAGGTTAAAGTGGTGGATACCAAGTAGACGTATATATCTTGATTATTTTCAGTTGAGTCTGAAATGTCAGCTAGTTAAATTTGACTGACTTTATTGATTTAGTTGCTGATAATTATATTATATGTCCAGTCTCTTAGCCTGTGTGCCTTAAGCTGTTGGTTGTGGAGATTAGATAGAATCTCTTACGATGCTTTAGTTTTGCTGTAATTTATCTGTAACTTCAGTTTTTGACGATTTTGTTTTCCGAATCCCTGACGTGCGAAGTTAGTGAAACAAAAATTACTCCTTAGAAATTACTGAAATCACAAATTGAAGAGAGCTATTAAATTATTTTTGATTTTGAACTTTTACACTTTGTACGAAAGTATATTATCATGTGTCACTTATTGAATAGTAAGTAATATTATATTTGTGCACACTACACATATGTTTTGAATAAACGATCTGAAATTATGTTTGTAACTATGTAGTTTACAGTTTATGAGGCTCTGTATAAATTGATTTGCTTTGCTTCGGACTGTTCTTACGGTAAATTTTATAAGTAAATAGTTTTACCTTGTCGCAGTTGTTTTATTGTGTAAGTTAAATGTTCTAGCGTGCAAAATTAGTAGACCAAGCGGTCACCATCTACAGTTCGAAGTTTGTTAGGTATACGCATACAGAGTTATTTCAGAAAGATGGACCTCGCCGTCGCAAACAGGTTACGCGAACCTCGCCGTCAAAAGACCCCTGCAAAGTGGGTACGCGAACCTCGCCGTCAAGATTTTTTGCGAAAAAGGGATTTCGCTGACGTTTAAGCTAACTTCCATGGATTTTGCTAAATTAATATTTTCGTGGATTGTGTGCGTGAAATTGGTCAATAATTGGGACAGATTGCTACCAGACATGTGCAAGAAGGAACCTCCCCAAGTACATGTTTCATTGAACTTTTGCGAACTTCGCAAAGAATAGTTTTCAGAGCTATACGTAGTGTAGGGGAAGTAAGAAGATGCAGAACTTTGGATTTGTATATCTGGGCCGCGTTGCAAAAGATTCTCCTAAGTACCCTCCTAGGCGGCTACTTAGGAGGATGTCTGGGAGGGAGTTAGGAGGCCTCCTAAACCCGTTTCAAAAGATTTCTCCTAAGTTTAGCTGGCGCTGCTCCCAATTTAGGAGAAAAGTTAGCACTCCTAGCTTAGGAGGATCTTTCGAAACCCGATTCTCCTAAGTGAGCACCTAAGCGGAACTTAGGAGCGCTATTAGGCTTATGATAATCTTTTGTAACGCGGCCCTGGTCGCTATCGGGGGCCCAGATGGAATTTTTTCTGCAGCTCTCTTAGAAATGTTCCAGTAGAAATTACAGGAATCAGTTATACAAAAGCTTGTATGAAAATACAGGTTGTCTTGTAATTCCTATCGTTGGTAGTTTTTACTGGACATACCTTAGTAGAATTGGTTACAAGTTAGATTAGCAGTCCATACAAACGAAACCTATAGTTTTCACTGGTTTACCGGTTTACTCAATACGAAAGTACTCGATACTAGAGCTGGGGTCGGTTCCAATTTTCGAAACTGGTTCCGGTTCTAGGGTTCCTGTTCCGGTTCTAGCTTCCGGTTCCCGGTTCCAAGTACAAAATTTGTAGTTACAAGTTTAGCATTATTTAACAATTGGTACAGTACCCCTGCAAGGTTTATACAATCCAAATTACAAAGCATTACTGAAAAACAAGTGGAATAAAACAAAAATAAACAATTGCTTTGACGTTTATTGTAATTTCGGAAATCAAGTTTTTGGATTACTTTAGATTTGTTTGCTTAGATATGCTGCTACTATGCATAGGGTACATAAAAATTTTCTTTCTTGTTGTGTTTGTTTCGTTTCGACAATCAATGGTGCTATATAGTACTGTGTTTCTGAAAATAAAGGCACTGGCAGCGACTTGTGTTCAACAGAATCCTGAAAATGTCGAAATGTGAGAATTGAGATTTACTGGAAATAAAATTTTTTGTTTTAGATAAATTTTTTATTTCTTTAAGACTAGACTACAACACCTCTGTTTCAAAAAATTTAAATTTAGTTAAAATATGTAAACGTTCTTTGATAGCTGTATCGGAATGAAAGAGGAACATATTATGTTAAGGTTAAATATTTTACGAGAAAATATATGTATACAGCAACTAAATTACACAAAAAATCGCTAATACTATTGCAGATGGCTCGGTCTTTCAGGTAAGTTCTATAAACTTTTCGTTTTGTATATTTCACCTTCGATTGACTTTTGTTTCAGTAGCCGTTAAAATTAGGAAAATACGCAGTAGCAATTTTCAAAGTTTTCTACTGTGTATTTACTTATTTTTCTCTCTTAATATTGTTGCTTCCAGTTTGCGTCCTAACTAAACTAACCACTTTCTGTTTCCTAATTGAGAAAATATATAGCTAATTTCTAATTATATACATCTCTGCGAGCTCTAAGTTTTTCTTAACTAAGGTTAATCATCAAATGTGTAAGCTTGTTCAAGTTTTCATTCGAATCGTTCACATGAGAAGGAAAGCGTCCATGTTTCTTCAATTACTGTTTGGGATTAGAAAACAAAATTATAAAAAATTCGTTGAAATTTACATTTTATAGATTTACTTCACAAAATTTGAAAAACAGAAATCATGAAGACGAAAAATGTGAACTTCCAGAACAAGGGACGTCGATATAAATTACAATAAAGCAATACAGGTTCCTGATTTTTTCAAGCATGTTTTAAATTAACTTACAACTAAGGAGAAGGGACCGTATAACTAATGTTGATTCAAATAAACAATTGAAATTACAATTGAAATTTATCTGGAATATCAAACAGCGGCTTCAGCGAGCTTCAAACTAAAGAAAAGGCAAGCGAGAAGTGAAGTTGATCTCACTTGCAGAAGGAGCTGAATTTGTTCCATTTCCAACTTAGGCTCTAAATTTATTCTATTTATAGTTTCATACTTCAGTTTCAATTCGTAAGTTAAGTTTCAGATCGTAATTCGTAAGTCACATCACATCTCATGTTAGTTACCCTCATACAGGTCAAAATTTGCACAGTTTCAGCTGAAACATGTAGAAGCTCAAACTATATTTAGTAATAGTTGCAGCTTCAATCACTCACTAGCCTGAATGGTATGAATGAGTAAAAATACAATATGAATGGCAACTACAATATCCAGGTTTAGGAAACTGTAAAATTTTTTGCAAAAAATTAATTCAAATCCTATTCTTAAGCATAGAACCGGTCGGTTCCGGTTCCGGTTCTAATAATCTTTCCGGTTCGGTTCCGGTTCTAATAATCCTTCCGGTTCGGTTCCGGTTCCAACCGGCCATAGTGGAACCGGCCCCAGCTCTACGATACGCTGATAACGCAGACTGAGTAAAGGGCGACAGTGGTCATAGTTTTTGAAGACTGAAAGTTTGGGTAATTTTTTGTAACGGCCGCTCCCTCCGGCACCTGCCCACTCCCTTTCCATTAACGGGTCGCTCCAGTGAAAATTACTTGTTTTGTCTTGTAAAAACTACAGGTTTGAATTCTGATTAAGATTGCCCAAAAAGTTGATCAAAACTACAGGTTTCTTTAGTATTTTTTACAGGAAACTCCTGTAATTTTTACTATTCGAGAAGCTGGTAAAATATACAAAAGTTACTTTGTGGAAAATACAGAAAGCTCCACTAGTAACTGACCGCACAGGAGCACTGTTGTAGAAAACTACAGGAATTCCTGTAATTTCTACAGGAGTCTTTTTAAGAGTGAGTAAGGCTAACAGTATCGTCACAAGAAATTGCGTACAGCAGACTAACGACACTAAATTAGTAACCCGAGTCCCGCACAAACGTGTAATATGAACTTAACTGTTTTTGCCTTCCGAAAGCTAAATGTACTAGAGGTCTTTACGGGCCTCAATTTTCAGGCCGGCCCCGGCCCGGTCCATGAACATTTCTGCCTCTTTCTCATAGAAACGTGCTCATGTTGCATTAGAATTTCATTGTCATTACGGGATACCATGTTTAATGGCACAGTAAAATTAATGATAAAAAAACTACGTAGAAAAAAACCTATATTTTAGTTGGTGATAGAAAGAATTAGTGAAAGTTAAGTAAAAGAAGTAAAAAGAATATATAATTCATAGAAAAATTTTTCTAAAAATCGCCACCGAGGCTGAATACAAGACAAAACATTTAACTGAAAACACCGTGACCGGCCGTACCAGCACTCGGCTTGGCCCACACCCAAAGGTTTTCTACTCCATGCCCTGCCCGTGGGTGTGGGTAATTGAATGAAGTAATGAATTAACTTCTGTCTGTAATTAAACATACTTAACTGCAATGTGTGCCTTCGTGCATACGTGTCCTATATCAAAAAGGGTAATCGAAGCAAATTTTGAGTGAAAAACTGTTCCCCACCAAACACTAAAGGGCCCACACACGACAAAAACCTGGTGCAGGCTAACCATTTGACCACCCCTATGTATGGAGTCCAATGCATTCTCTGGAACGGAATCCTGGCTGTAGAAAAGACGTGAACTATTTACAAATTTTATCAGTGGCATAATGAACACGTTTTTTTCTTATTTTAGCACTCTGTTATAATGGATTCGGAAGAAAACATAGCATCCACTAGCGCCGTCAGTTCCAAGAAATCCTCGGGAAAAGTGAAGAAACCGTCGCCTGGAATCATCTATCTCAGTTCCATTCCCTACTTTATGACAGTCAAACGAATTCGAGAAGAGCTGAGTCAGTTCGGAGAGCTGGGTCGAATCTTTCTCCAGCCGGAGCGACGGATCACTGCGGAAGGAAAGAAGAAAAAAGTCTTCACAGAAGGATGGATTGAATTTAAGGTAGCCCAGTCACTCCTTTGTGGAAGTGGTTGACGTTTGGGGATACCGGGGGCCCGTTGCATAGCAGTGGGCCAGGACAGGTCAGTACCGCCTCAGTGGGGTGACCACACCGGTACACTTCACTAGGTGTAAATGTTTGTTTAGCCTTCTGTGCTGACTTCAATGGTTTGTCCAGCTTACCGGCACATAAAAGTGTGGGGGGTGACTCTCTGATTTAAGCTTCCTACATCCAATGAGGATAACCCCGACGCAGTCGAGTTATTCACCTTGGTTGTCTCTGTGGAGAGGCCTCCCGACAGCTCAGCGGCTAGCGGGCGGGAAGTGAATTATACCAAGAGTGCATAATTGCACTATATATAAGAAGAAGAGTAAGCCACTAGAGGGCTCCTCTTCTTGGCATTGCGTAACGGTGCTCCGACCACAATACGCGAATGCTCCCCCGTTTGGTGGGGGGTACCTCTCTTCGGCATAGCATACCCCCCTCCGTTTGGTGGGGGGGTTGAGCAGAGGATACGGTAGTTTTTGTTCTATTTGAAAATGGGTCCCCGTTTGGTGGGGGGTAGCAAAGAGAGGTCTCCGTTTGGTGGGGGGGAGGGGGGGGGGTAGCAAAGAGAGGTCCCCTTTTGGTGGGGGGGGGGTAGCAGAAAAGTGGTCCCCGTTTGGGGGGGGGGGTAGCCAACAGCCAATCAGATTGCAGCAACCCCCTCCCCGTTTGGTGGGGGGTTGAGCAGAGGATTACGGTAGTTTTTGTTCTATTTGAAAATGGGTCCCCGTTTGGTGGGAGGGTAGCAAAGAGAGGTCTCCGTTTGGTGGGGGGGGGGGTAGCAAAGAGAGGTCCCCTTTTGGTGGGGGGGGGGGTAGCAGAAAAGAGGTCCCCGTTTGGGGGGGGGTCGCCAATAGCCAATCAGATTCAGCCAATCTTAGCCTAACTTGGCGCCCCCCCCAAACGGGGACTCTCTTCTGCCTACTCCCCCCCACCAAACGGGGACCCCTTTTGCATACCCCCCACCAAACGGGGAGGGGGTAGTCTTGTCGACCCTCCCACCAAACGGGGGAACATTCGCGTATTATGGTCGGAGCACCGTTACGCAATGCCAAGAAGAGGAGCCCTTTAGTGGCTTACTCTTCTTCTAATATATAGTGCGATTATGCACTCTTGATCATACCTACCTACCCACTAGCGTAGCCAGAAAAAAATTTCGGGGGGGGCAAGCCAGAATTTTTCAAACTTAATTGTGGCAGTTAAAAGGGGAACCGCATGCATTTTATTACGTTAGCTTATTTTTCGGGTTTTAAATTAACAATTTTTAAGAGATATATGAAACAGCAAATAAAAGATGCCGCTTTTGAATAATTTACACAACTGACTCTATCCAGTTGGGGGGTCTGGGCGGGGGGCGCAGCCCCCCAGAAATTGAAGAATTTTTTATTTTTGCTGCCTGAAACAAATTTTTCTGAGCACATTTTTCGTCCTTTAGTATAATCAAAAGCAGTTTGGTTTAAACAACAGAAAGCCTGTTCGTAAATTTATATGAAGTGAATTCACTAATGAAGAAATGCTAACTTGTATATATAAAGTTACAGAGCAGCCAAAACTTTTTGGTATTTTTCAGAATAATCTTACTTCAAGCTGCCCTCGGCGGAGGGGGTCAGGCACCCTAAAACGCCAGTTTTTGAAAACTCCATGACAGCTAAGCACACTGCTTTTTGCATACACATAGAAGGGCTCCATAACAAATTGAGGAGCAAACGTAGTGTTATAGCAAGTCTGTATCTTTCAATACAATGCAACAAAGTCAAGGATCAAAACTTGCCATTCAGCCGACATGGAAAAATCACAAAAATGGACCTTACACACGAACCGCTGATCAAAACAAGCTGATATTTACAAGTTTTGAACCTAATCAACTGACAGAATATGGACCAAATTGATTTTTCAATGTTGTCCACTCCATCTGCTAACATCTCAGAAATCGACTCATATATATATATATATATATATATATATATATATATATATATATATATATAAGTACTATACTTTACAACATTATTAACCAAGATCAGGTATATAACATTTACGATTACGTGAATTGAAAAGACATTTTAAGATTGACGAAGACGAAATATGCAATAATTCGCGCCGAAGGCGCGAAAAATTTTGGATTTTACTTCTAAATTGCTTTAATTTTCATCAATTCTCAGGCTCAACGCAGCCTACAGCTGCTGTGTGCGTCATAAATATTTCCTGATGGCAGATATTTTCAGGGGGCAATCCAATTTGGGGGGGGCATGCCCCCCTTGCCCCCCCCCTGGCTACGCGCCTGTACCTACCTATTGTTGATAAATTATGATTAGTGCAGCAGTATTCTAGTGGTAATCTAATCAGGAACATATTGATAGAACCAAACTTGTTTGCTTTCTCGAAAATATTTTGTGATAGGTGGCTGACTTAAAAATGGCTGAGACTTTCGATAATCTTAGCCTTCTCTATAACTTTGATCATAGTAGCAGTAGGTATCAGTCAAGGAAAACGTGAATTTTTAACATTGTTCCTTTTCTTATCCGAACGTTTAATTGCACACCAACACGCTTTCACGTTAACGGCGGCCCCTTTCCCCACCCTATTTTTAATTCATCTGTAGAAATATTTTCAGATTTAATCAAACGGTCTACGAATCGCTCAACATTAGCATTATTGTATGTTCGGGATCAGGTAATGCATAGGCTGGTTTGGTGTACTCTGCGACATGTGACATTATTTGGAAACGCTGACGGTTGCTACTGTCGTTACTGTTTTAGAAAAAGAGGATTGCGAAAAAGGTTGCGGCCATGCTCAATAACAATATGGTGGGAGGAAAAAGACGCAGTAAATCGTACGAATGCCTTTGGAATATGAAGTATCTTCATGGCTTCAAGTGGATACATCTGACGTATGGATTTCTTTTTCACTTTCAGCATTTGTCATTGTCTTGAAATGTCGTCGAATTGTTTCGAACAATAGCGAGGAGGGGAAGGAGCGTTAGGGTGAGAGTTATCTGAGTTTTTAGAAGAATTAGAAACGAAATTAAATTGTCACTTCAGCAACTGAGACCCGAACAGTTCGGGCATCGGTGGATTTCGAACACACGACTTCCGGGTTAACGTTCGATTTTCTAAGCACAATTGAAAAAAGACAACGTTTACACCCGACTATACTAGCACCTGTTGCCCGAATAAGTAGTAGATAGTTATTTTTGTAGCTTGAATCTGGATTCGTGAAATTGAATTTCCCCTTAATTGTGTGTTCGTTTTGTGTTGTTATAGTGAACAGCTGACGTACGAGAAAGCTGTGAGAAAGCAGCGAATGCGAACTGAAATGGCTCAGGCCAAACGGCAGGCTGGATTTTTCCTGGCCAACGTCGAAAAGGGGAAACATCTGAAGGTGCTGGAAGAGAAGGTTCTGAAGAAGGGCGGAATGTGGGATAAATATCAGAGACAAGTTCGACAGAAACAGATTTTGAAGAAGAAAGAAATCGAGAAAACTTCAAATTTGTTTGGATTAATCATGAAAACAAACAGTCAGCAGCAAAGTGTAGAGTAGTACGCCTTTTGATTTTTTGTTCTGTTATTTGTTATTACAGAGTAAAATGAATAATTTTTATGTAAAGTTCTTTTTTTGGTAGGACAGTTTTGTAAGAAATTCTAAGCTGAGGTTCAAGATAGGCGCGTTCAAAGAATTGAGTGAGTGATTCAGGACACACTTTCGGCAGTAATCATTCCGATAAGTTCATGGTGTTAATTCAAATATGAGGGAACCTACCCAACAAAGTGGTAAGGAATGTATTATTCGTCTACAATAAATTTACAACCTCAGTGCTATGGTTTCTGTATAACAGTACAGCACGATGGTAGCACCACACAGCTCTGCAACTATACTGACTATGTTAAGCAACTCACATAACCCATATGTGTTCCACTAAATAACCCAAACAGTACATTTTGGTCTTATTTTAGGCTGTTTTCGGTAGCGAAGGCAATTAATTTGATTACGTTATGACATGGTAATCTCGGTAATGGTAAAGTGTAATTACCATCCAAAACAGAGAGCTAAATCTTCACAAAGAAGACCGTCATTTCAGAGCTCTTAATGACATTTAATGAGAATTGCGCCAATTTAGCGGACCGATAAAGGGCTTTTTCTCCAAAACGCTTTAACGAGTTGGCTTATTTTCTTACACCATTGAAATTGAATTTCTTCTCAATTCTGATCTATATGTTCTTCTCATAAAAATGAATTTCTTCTCATAAAAAGCTATCGAGCTATCATGCCACATGAAGCGGTTTGCTTAAGATTTGAAAACTTAAAGGGGGGAGGGTCGCAGGGTACCAAATTTTATAGTCACCAATTTCGCTCATTTTTGGGTATAATAAACCCCCATATGTGTCCAAAAATAAGACAAATTTTTTGAGTCCAGGGTCAATGCAGTCAGGATATTGCAGTTCAAATCCCTACAATTTAGTATTTACGCCAACGCCACTATGCTTCGATAAGGGCTTCGAAGACGTGTACACATAGGATGACAAAAGATTACGGTATGGCCAATGCCCAATACATCAAATTGAAGCCTCTATCTTGGGCTATTTATTGCTGTGCAAATAGGGTTGTGCCAGGGCCGTGAAGCGGGCATTGTATATATTTTGTACATATAGACAAGCTTAAAGCATAATTCTACTATCCAAATGCTATTGGCAAGCAGGTTGCGAAATGCTAAACTTTATACTAGTGTTGTTTCAGTAGCCGATTTTAGTTTCAGTTTCAGTCGGTGGTTCCAAATAGTTTCAGTTTCAGTTTCAGTCGGCAGACCAAAATAGTTTCTGTTTAAGTTTCGGTCGGCAACGTAAAATAATTTCAGTTTCAGTTTTAGTTTCAGTCGGACTTTCAGTTTGACTTTCAGTTCGCTTTAAAAAGAACGGTTTCCAGCCTTCTTAGTTTACATAGAGCACAATTTGGTGTTTATTCAGTCTCTCCTGCAGCAGGACTAACTAAATAGAAGCTCAAAACCTTCAAAATGTCAAGTTTTACGGAAAGACTGAAACTAGTTTCAGTTTCAGTATCAGTTTCAGGTCTCTTTTCAAAATAGTTTCAGTTTCAGTTTCAGTGACTGACTGAAACTGAAACCTGTACAAACTGAAGATTTGTAAGATTCAGAAGGAACTATTTTAGTTACTCTGCTACGGAGGTAGACAAACCCTGGTTTGGTACAAATAATGGAGGTTTACCTCTATGAGGAGCTTTATCATCGTGACCTTTTACACAGCAAAAAAGCAGTAAAATTAAAATCTAATAACAAGTACGCAACCAAAACATTACTCAACTCTCAATGAAATCAATAAACTAAAATAATAATATGGTAAAGTATATAACATAACAAACCGAATAACAAAGGAAAAGTAGCAGTTAATAACTCAGTCGTACAATTAATATAGTAGGTGATCTACCAGAATAAGTGTGGGCATGCACCTCCTATTTTCAGTGACTGGTTTAACTTAGTGTGTCTCTACTGGGTCCGTCACAGAATATCTTGATTTTTTTCTTAAGGTAATCTGAGGTGCGGACCTAATTCGGGGTAGGGTGCTCGACTGCATCCTTGATAGTCACAATTAAATTATCTTTGCCCCCCGCGTCCCTAACCACTCCGACGCCCACAGTTCCGGAACTGCGAGGGGTCACGTCGGGGAAAAGGTAGCCCATTAAGTCCTTAATAGTCTCTTATCAGCTTCCTCAGCCGGCCTTCCAACCTAAAACCAAACTTAGTAAAAATAACCTTATTTTTCTCCAACCTATTAACCATGTTTAGTAATTTCCTTTTAGAGTAGCCTTTACCCAAAACATTTCCGATAAGCTTTTCAACTCGGGATTCAACAGAAGCGCAACAATTACATAAATTTACGTAGCGACAGATTTCGTTATAAACTACGGCGTAACCGCATTTTTCTGCGATATTTCCTAAAAGGTTAGGCATCGTGATGACTTCAAAGTTGAAGTCATCCCGTTTGTCGTATATACCGTAGTTGAACTAGTTGTTACTTATCGTCACTGTTAGGTCTAGAACGTCTGCCTGATGGGTACCCTTGTTGATCCTTTTCAGGATTAGACAGTCTGGGTATATCTCCTTAATCATTTGTTCGAATACTCCATTGTCGTCCAGGACTGTGATATCATGGATGTACCTAAAGGCTTCTTTTAGTGCACTGTATATCGGGAATCGTTTCTCTGCTATCATTTTCTTGATAAACTGAAATTCGTAGCTGAACAAAAGTGCATTTGCTATATATGGTGCTGCATTAGTGCCCATAGGTACTCCCAATTTTTGGACTGCAACCCGATTTCCAATTGTGAAGTACGTGCTGCTAGTTATCCATTTCAGCAGGGGCCTGTTGCATAAAACTTATTAGTAATAAATTATTAGCGATTAGTTGATTAGTTGATTAGTGTAGCGTTGCATAAAACTTGCCGAAATTTGATTAGTTATTAGTTGATTAGTGATTAGTTGATTAGTGATTAGTGAAAAACTATTAGAGATTAGTAATAAATTATTAGTTATTAGTTGATTAGTGATTAGTGTAGCGTTGCATAAAATCAGAATTTTATTAGTCTAAAATTTGATTAGCGATTAGTCGGGGACTAATAAAATTGGAACTAATAAAATGATTTCGTTGCATAAAGCTTTGGATTTGATTAGTTATTAGTCTACACTAATCAAAATTAGCAAATTTTTGATTGGTCAAGATTCTCCAATCAAACTTTAATGGGGACTAATAAAAATTGAATAACTTCCGAATTTGCACATCTCTAGCACTAAAACTTTGTATTACGAATAAATAAAATAAACATTTTTCAATTACGCTAATCTAACTTTATTGATTAAACGACACCTAAAACAAACTGTTTCCTCAAATACCTCATGAATAATTACAATAATATTTATTTATTTATTTCCATATATTGTATCAGTATTGTATCTGTTTTACTTCTCTGATTCTTTCCAGTCAAGTTGTGTCTTGATTGCGTAAATACAAGATATTACTTAAATTTACCAGTTGTACCGGTTCAGCAATTTAATGGTCCCAAAGCTAATTTTTTATTTGAAGTAAACAATACAATAAAAATAGTGGAGAGTAAAAAATGAAGTGTGAATCACAGAAACGTTCCCGCATCTTTTTAAAATTGTTACAACTTGTACTGGTTGCTTCTTCTTACCAAATCTAACTTTTCCGCTTGAGCCGATTTTTTTTCATACAAAATCAGTATTCATTTTCTCTATTATATATTTGATTATTTTTATTTCATTAACATACTTGATGAACACATGTTGTAATTCAAATAACGCTAAAGTAGATACCCCTGTGGTAACGTTTTCCTACGACTTTTAATTCCCACTTTGAGTTAAACTATTTGGAGTTGCTTTAGTCTTTCTCTCCAAAAATCGCTTGCCCAGACTAACCTAAGCATGAATATGTTCAATGCTAAAGTGGTGGTTTCCTTAAGCTCAGCCTTTTTGAATCGTTATAATTTTCTTAATTTTTGGGGTTGGGAAATGATTTTTACATAATTAGATTTCATTAATTAAAAAAGCTTAGTTTGGATGTATTTGTCTATTACACTGATTTTAACAATTTTACCCCAAGACGTATTTAAAAACAGTAACGTATTTCAAACCATTTTTAAAAAATTTGCTAATTTTTTGTCCTACAAATTGCTACATTCCTACAAGTGCAAATTTTGATGCAAAATTTGTTCTGCTTTAATTGTTGGAATTTACTCAACAACTGCCGACTTGCATATAATTTTTAAGTTGGGCTTTAACGATTGGATTTAATAATATTTAATCCGCTTTAATCGGATCGAGAAGCTTTAAATTATGCAATTATTGATAAAAATACAAACAAAAAATATATATTTGTGAGTTATCTTTCGAATTTCTGAAGTTCAAATTATAGAAGAGGTATGAGGTAACCTAGCATCAAGGCTCAAGATTATAAAACTTGGGGGCTAAGGTTCACTTTTACGTTAAGTATGCCAATGCATTTTTAGGAATTTATGTGGCTGAAGGTGTTTTACATTGCGAAAATCAACCCCGTAAAATTGGAAAATTTGTTTAACCGCAGCTTATTTTCAAAAAATAGCATTACATAGTTTTTTATGCTTAAGCTTGATTTTTATTAGTGTAGCAAAAACTGATTAGTCGCGAAAAATTTTATGCACCGCTACACTAACCACTAATCACTAATAAAGAAGCTTCACTAATCACTAATAACTTCACACTAATCACTAATCAAGCTGCACTAATCACTAATAATTTTCAGCTAATAATTTATCAGTCTAGACTAATAACTAATAATTCTACACTAATAAAAATAAAGTAATCACTAATAGTTTTATGCAACGCTGGACTAATCGCTAATCAACTAATCAACTAATAAACTAATCACTAATCACTAATCAACTAATAATTTTTATGCAACGGGCCCCAGATCGTATATATTCTTTTGTGATCTTGCATTAGGGTTTGCCTGGCTGCACCAATATGCGGTATGTCTATTGCTTACCATAAAATGGGTGTCCTTCCGGAATGCTAGTTCTGGCAATTGGTTGAGCTTCTGAAATATAAGTGCATGTGGTATAAAAGTGTACAGTTGCCCGAAATCAAATGTGTAG
Organism: Trissonchulus latispiculum; assembly: GCA_030248195.1. Lineage (NCBI taxonomy): Eukaryota > Metazoa > Nematoda > Enoplea > Enoplida > Ironidae > Trissonchulus > Trissonchulus latispiculum. The sequence continues at coordinate 34,506 of JASAND010017055.1, forward strand.
ACACTTTTGGCCATACCTTTCTTTGTAATTTCCTCCATGCGCCTTACCACTTCTTTAGAGCTATCTATGATCCAGTACAGTTTTGCATTTGCGTGGTTGGCTTCGATAGCTCTGCAGTAGTTTTTTAATCTTACCAACACCTTTTTCAGTGCCCAGCACAGGATTTCAGACGCAGGTTTGGTGGTGCATCGTTTGCTTGCTATAATACATCTGAAACCTATTGGATTCTTATGGAACTTAGGTGTGAGTTGTATGTGCGGTAACTTTTGATTAATTTCCGTTACCTTTGCTCCAAACTTACCGCTCTCTTTAACCATACGTTTGACTATGTCTGTGGCTGGAGCATCTACAAACTCATAAGTACCAACTCCTCCTTGGTTTGAGCTAACTTCCGCCATTAGTTGCTGCATGTAGAATCTTTTACACACAATGGCGAAGTTCTGTGCAGCTTTGTCAACAACCGTGATAACAAACCTCTCCTGTAATTTCCTCACCGCTTCCTTAAGATGTTGTCATCATCTTGTATATTACTCATAAGTTTAAACTTCCCTGTTTCCTTATTCCATTGTTCAAGAATGCTTTCTATCCATACGTCGAAACTACTTCTTGACGTACCTGTTTTGGTTGCGGCTTTGTTAGCATATCTGGTCAAGCCCGTTCTCAGGGCTTCGTAGCATTCCCTTCTGTCTAGCTTACGTCGTAATCTGTACTTTGTTCCTTTTGCCATAACACTTATTAGCATAGAATCCTCAACTATATTCAGATTACCTGTTACTACATGTTGGTGGTGAGGATCCTTAAAGGACGATGTAGTACATTCACATTCGGGTAGGTTAGTTATGTTACCAGTTTGATCCATCCGAATTTCTTCACAGCATTGTTTATAATTAAAACATTTTAGGGCAAACGGCATATCGTAGGAGTAGGCGATCATTGGTTTGGCTAAAGTTACCTGATCTTTGACTTGGCCAATTCTCTATAGTTTGGGGGTTGCTTATAACCGTGGTAGGGTTGACCTTGTCAAAGTACTTATTAGCGAAATGTATAATACACAGCTGTTTTCTGTTTGTTTCCTTACCGTTAATCATCTGGTTGTGTAATTTAGCTTTGCATATTTCGTATGCAAGGTTATCCAGTTGGTGGCTCTTGCGTTCTGCCAAATGCAGGTACAGCTTCGCTATTGATTTCTTTTCCATGTGTTGAGATCCATATTTAACGTGTTTCTCACTTGCTTTCCGTTATTGGTAGTGTCCCTGTGATAATTACTTACATAGTCAGCTGGGTCGTGGTTGGTGGTCCTTTCACATCTGCGACGTTTCTTACCTCTTTTCTTGTTTCCACGTTTCGATATAAAATTATGCTGAATGGGCTGATCAAGTAGTTGTCCCGCCATCCTGTCATTGAGACCAAAAGGGTATTTGGTCTTTAGTTTTTTGATCCAGAATGATTCTCTGTCCAATCTGTCTTTACCATTTGTTGCATGCGGAAAGTTCTCTATAACACACGCACTTTCATCCTGTCTTTACACATACTGTGATTGAAGTGTTCTACCAGAAACTTACATCCTCCCTTTCCATTTTGGATTGACCTCCTGTGCTCCCCAAATCGTTCCCTCAGTTTCCTTGTCGTCTCCCCTACATATTGTATTCCGCAGTTATCGCAAGTGATTAAGTAAATTACGTTAGTGCTTTCACAGCTGTGCACGGTGGAACTGGTACAAGTAAAGCTTTGCCAACTTCCCACGTTTTAGTCAGTGGTCAATTGTGTGTTTAAATCTGCTAAATCTAAGCTGTGTGAATGATTTATTTTTATTCCTTTTCTTGGATGATTCAATACTTAACCAAAAATCTTGCTTACAATCTACAAGATACGTAAGCTTTATAGCCCCAGTGTGTGGTCACAAACTAGTGCTCGTCAGAGCATTATATATCTGAAAATTATGAAATGAAAAGCTTCTAACAATAGTTAATATTGCACTTGAACTTACAGCTAATCGAACAATGAGGAGGTGGTTATACATACGATGCGAGATGCGTTCTACTACGTGGTGTGAGATGGTTGCTTTAGAAATTAGAAAAGTTAACGTTGAAGCAAAGCAAAGTTAAAGAGAACTTGAAAAGGAGATAAGGGGATAAGGCACGTCTACGGGGGCCCATCAATTTCTTGGCAGGAGCTGACAAAGAGAATGGACCTTTACGACGGCCGCTTCCTCCGACAGGTCTCCGCGCGGAATGTGTCATCGCAGATTTGGAGTGGGGAAATTTCCACGACTTAGATCTCTTGACCACTGACAGCTTCCTGATGTGCCATATGACTGGTGTTTTTGGATCAATCAAAAACAAAAGTCCACCTCCATGGGTATGTCTGTCCATACGGTAACAAGTATCCAGGAAATACAGGTTGGTACTTTTCAGTCAAAAAGGTTTTTGTAAGTATTGTTCTGATTTAAGCAGTTGCGAAATTCCGGAGTCTCAAGGCACGGTCCGCGGCGATTCCACTGAAGTGGTTTCTGCGTAGAGGTTTTGCTTGTGTAATTGAAGTGGGTGATTCCGTCGCATCAATATTTACTTATTTACTTTAAAATTTGGTCAAAAAAGTGGACTTTCCTTCTTTCCTATCTTCAGACTCGGCTCTCACCCTTCGAACCTTGCTTCTGCAGCCTTTTTTGTCCCCAGGCTTTCCGAGTAGGCCTAGCTAGGTTTCAGCCATCTTAGTCACTTGAGGTATGCGGGGGGCAAACGGTGTTGCTGACAGTCAACGTCGTTTGCCTTGGGTGTGACTGCGGCCATTGGCCAATAACCGTACACCGACTTGGCTTGGGGATCACATTTTCTATCCGTGGTCTTCGCTTCTCCGCTTCTTGTCTACTTGCAAAGGACTGCGGAGAGCAACACCGTATAGGCCTCATGTAGTGCCTTGTTGGTGGATAAGTCCGTAGCAAAAAAATCGAACAATGAAAGTTCATTTCGGATTTACCGATGCGTAATACTGATAACACTGCTCGGCAAACTGGATGCGATTTGAGCCATTTTTGAGCCTCTCCGCAGCGGTCGGGTTATATTATGACCACTTGGGCTGCTCGAGCTACACTCGGGCCGTTCGGACTCTTCGGGCTGCTCGGGCCGCTCGGGCCGTGAATCGGGCTTAGGGCTCGGGCCGTGAGGCGGGCCTAGGGCTTCGGGCCGGGCTGTTAATTTCATTCTTTTAGAATTTCATGTCTCATGTTTTGAAATGTTTTAATTAGCGAAATATTAGGGAATTGTCCTATTTCTTACACTTTGTTAACAGTTTTCAAAATGAGAAATGTTTCATATTTCGGAACGAGAATAGTTTTTGTCTTGTCTTCAGAATCTATCGAGTTCCTCCTTTCTGAGTATATACTTATCAAAAATATATATATATATATATATATAACAAGAAACAAAAATGCTCCTCTGGAGCATGAAAAAAGTAATATGGGTGATGGTGAGGTTGCAAAATCAAGAGAGGACTAGTCTTAAAAATGCTTAATATGGGGCTAGGTTCAAAAACAGAAGAGGACTAGGTTGTGGGCGAATTAATATGGGCACAGCTTCGCCGAGCAACCCATATTCGCGAACTGAATAAGTTATACATTTTTATACGTACCAGTGTTCAGATGTAGTAACGGTACGTAAATAATATACGACTATGATAAACGAGTTTTAATGGAAGCAAACATTTTTTCGAGAAACTCTTAATATTTATCTACTGAGCGTTTTAACCATTTATAAGAAAAGTATATATTTCAACAATAAGTTCAGGATCAGGACACTCTCCGACGATCTTCTATTTCTTTTCAACCGTTAGCGTTACAATCGTAGCCTTGGTTTTTTCTCGTTGCTTGTCGTAGTCCAGCACAACCAAATTATATACTATATAGTTTACGTATATATAACTGCTGGAATTGTAATTATTGACTGACATTAATTGCTTTGTATATGGCAATCGCCATGGCGAAGCGTGAAAGCCCGCGAATATGGGTTGCTCGGCGAAGCTGTGCCCATATTAATTCGCCCACAACCTAGTCCTCTTCTGTTTTTGAACCTAGCCCCATATTAAGCATTTTTAAGACTAGTCCTCTCTTGATTTTGCAACCTCACCATCACCCATATTACTTTTTTCATGCTCCAGAGGAGCATTTTTGTTTCTTGTCCTTCTGTCCTTTTCAAGATTCTCCTCCAAGCGTCTAATGCATCATGGCATTACGCCATTTGTGTAAGCATATAAACTATACACAACCTGCAAATCAGGCTCAGTAAGCCATGACAGCAGTGATCCAGTTAACAATAATTTCAGCCATTTAAATATAAGCGCTGACTAAAGACATATTTTTTGAGTGCCATTCGAAGAGAACGAACGGTAACTCTAAATCCGCTTCATCCCAAAACGCTGTTTTAGGCCGTTTGACCAGTGGTCAATAGGCCCCGTAGGCTGTAGTGACCAGTGGTCACTTCCGTCGGTTTCGGCGATATGCCCATTGAAACGAGCGTAGTCGATTTACTATCTGTGCCCCCGCCCAAAGTGCCGAAAAACGCTGTTTTAGGCCGTTTGACCAGTGGTCAATAGGCCCCGTAGGCTGTAGTGACCAGTGGTCACTTCCGTCGGTTTCGGCGATATGCCCATTGAAACGAGCGTAGTCGATTTACTATCTGTGCCCCCGCCCAAAGTGCCGAAAAACGCTGTTTTAGGCCGTTTGACCAGTGGTCAATAGGCCCCGTAGGCTGTAGTGACCAGTGGTCACTTCCGTCGGTTTCGGCGATATGCCCATTGAAACGAGCGTAGTCGATTTACTATATATGCCCCGGCCCAAAGTGCCGAAAAACGCAGTTTTAGGCCGTTTGACCAGTGGTCAATAGGCCCCGTAGGCTGTAGTGACCAGTGGTCACTTCCGTCGGTTTCGGCGATATGCCCATTGAAACGAGCGTAGTCGATTTACTATATATGCCCTCGACCAAAATGCCGAAAAACGCAGTTTTAGGCCGTTTGACCAGTGGTCAATAGGCCCCATAGGCTGTAGTGACCAGTGGTCACTTCCGTCGGTTTCGGCGATATGCCCATTGAAACGAGCGTAGTCGATTTACTATCTGTGCCCCGCCCAAAGTGCCGAAAAACGCTGTTTTAGGCCGTTTGACCAGTGGTCAATAGGCCCCGTAGGCTGTAGTGACCAGTGGTCACTTCCGTCGGTTTCGGCGATATGCGCATTGAAACGAGCGTAGTCGATTTACTATATATGCCCCGGCCCAAAGTGCCGAAAAACGCAGTTTTAGGCCGTTTGACCAGTGGTCAATAGGCCCCATAGACTGTAGTGACCAGTCGTCACTTCCGTCGGTTTCGGCGATATGCCCATTGAAACGAGCGTAGTCGATTTACTATATATGCCCTCGACCAAAATGCCGAAAAACGCAGTTTTAGGCCGTTTGACCAGTGGTCAATAGGCCCCATAGGCTGTAGTGACCAGTGGTCACTTCCGTCGGTTTCGGCGATATGCCCATTGAAACGAGCGTAGTCGATTTACTATATATGCCCACGACCAAAATGCCGAAAAACGCAGTTTTAGGCCGTTTGACCAGTGGTCAATAGGCCCCATAGGCTGTAGTGACCAGTGGTCACTTCCGTCGGTTTCGGCGATATGCCCATTGAAACGAGCGTAGTCGATTTACTATCTATGCCCCCGACCAAGACGCCGAAAAATGCTGTTTAGAGTGAGTTTTCCCAACTTTGACCCTGGGCGAGGAACCGCGGGAGCCATGCTGACCAGTGGTCACTTCGGGCGGTATCGGCAGTATGCTCATCGTTTTCAGCGACCCCGATTTACTATATATGGGTACCACCTCGAGGCCGAAAAACGCCATTTTTAGTGACTTTTAAGGCCTTTCTAGTAAAGGTGGGACTTTGAAACTTTTAGCCAAAACAGGCCAAAAAATGCAAAGTTTGGGCCCATCTCCTGAAAGCTAGGGAGCAAAATTAAAAAATTCCCCTCGTTACTTTATGCACCCCTACTGGTAATTTTCAACAAAAGATACTAGACCTCTCCAGCTTCTACCCAGTTCTAGAAAAGTGTGACCAAAATTTGCGAAAAATAGCGAAAGTCCGACTTTGGGACCTTGGCACAGAGCCAAAATTGGCCAGGTGCCAAAATGACCAAAAAAAGGTAGCATGGGGGGATCCTGTCTACCAACATATGATAGTAGTATGGTGCCAAAATGCCCACATCGTTCCAACACTTAGCCGTAAAATGCATTTCCAATAAGCGTTATTCACCGAGAAAAAAAAAACAAACGCGCGGTAACTATCGCCTAGTGCAAAAATTCAAAGTTTCGAATTCGAACCAAAAGTATGGTGGTACTTGTAGTACTACTCGATTTATTTACGATGGTAACCTTTTTACCACTCCCGGACCTCTAATTAGCTGGCACCAGGCCAACACGGTCTCCAGGGGGCCGCGCAGACGCCTTTATACCCATATTATGTAGGGGCGCTATCGCGCCCCTACATAATTTAATGAAACGGTGATGAAATGTATTAATTTCATATTCTGTTAGAATTTCATGTTTTAAATATTTTAATTATCGAAATATTGGGGAATTGTCCAATTTCTTACCCTACCCATTGTTAACAGTTTTCAAAATGAAAAATTTTTCATATTTTGGATGTCATATATGTTTGTTCACCACACTAATGACACTTTATGAGGCGACTGGCGGCGAAACTATTTTTCACTTATTGTGTAAAAGATTTTTCCAAAGCATCCTAAAGAACTTAGTTCTACACTTCTCCACTGATGAGCCGCAAGTGTTTGAACCAAGTCTGGCAGAGGTCGCATGCACTACTAATATAGGAATTTAATGTGTTTTTACGTGTACATATGATAACTGGAAAATGTTGGAATTAGCACGAGAGTGTATTTTATTTATTTCCTTAATATTGGACGGGCTTCTGTTTTTGTTCACTTCATCCCAGAAATAAATTCCGAAAAAGGAAAAATAGTGGTACGTAAACTAACTTGTTTCTATAATATGGATTTTGCGTATGGAAATTGAACCTCTATTTGTGTACTGTGTTAATATATATACGCGAAATCTATGCAGTAAACGGTTAGTTCGGGCCACGACGAAACATTTCTTTGGTGACGTTTTTGTAAGTCAAATTTGTGCAAAAACCCACTTCACCCAACCTTGAAAATTTCTAGAAATTCGCTGAGCTAACGCAAAAACACCTCATATAGATATTAACACGCTACCTAGTCCAGATTAACATTTTGGCAAGTTATAGCTCTTTTGCTCTTGCACATCGCTCAAACTTTTGGTTACCGCGAAATTTTCCTAACTTTTTCGTTTTCCTATGTTTAACACATGTCGGGGTCACCTTTGGAGGACTATTGCAAACGATAGGGAAAGTTTTGCAACAAACGCAACTGTCTTGTTTTAGGGACCTATGGGGACTACAAAATATGTGAAAATGAGAAAACTCGGAGATGGTCGAAAATTCGCGACCCCCTCCCTTAAACCGGATGATAATTCTATCACATATATTACACTATAGCTAGAGTTGTGTCGGAGCCTTGTATCGATCACGGTCACGGCCCGGCCTCTTTATGACCACCGGGCCTCCCAGGCCGGCTCGGGTGATGTTGGGCCTCCTAAAACGGATTTTTATGTTGTCTCTATGTTTGGCAGTGTTGAATTTACTATGGCCTTTGCGCATGTGGTGTCTTCTGAGGATGTTTTGTGATATAGACAACAAGAAATGAGACATTTCATAAACTAATTTTGCCTAAGGACCTGATTTGGCTCTGGCAAGTGTTAAAAATATTAACAGATTAATTATAAACAATGAACTGCAGAGAATAAGATTTATATAATAGTTGAACAGATATAGTCGACAGATTGGGTGTCATTAATTAATATGAATGTGATTGTCTAGTTAGCATTCCGAGATAGGCTCTCGCAGAGCTACCCAAAGGCTCAGAAGAATAAGTATGCAAACGCCTGTCTTAAAGTGGTGGTTTTTCAACTAATAAGACAGCACAATATTAAGTGACGTAAAATTCTACCGAAAATGGCATGTCTAGGCTTGAATCTAAAGGCCCGGTCGGGCTTTGTAACGGATCGGGCACCAGCTGAACGAATCGAACCCGGGCCTCCGGTCCGGTGTATCGGGCCTCCGGGCCGGGCTCGGGTCGAACCGGGCTCGCCCTGGGACAGTTACGGTCGATGAAGTAGGCCCGGGCCCGGGTAAATCACTTAACGGCACAGCCCTAACTATAGTTACCTTGTTATTATTTATAAAATTAATGGTCATCGTTAGTGATTTTTCTGTCACTGAAACTGAAACCAGATTCAGTTTGTGCAGGTTTCAGGTCCATTCACTATAGCTAAACTTTAGTTATTTAGGTTCTAATTCTGTAAGTAAGAGTAATTCTTGTTGACACCAAATTTTCGCTAAATTTTGGGCTAATTTCACCAGAAAATTTACAATTTATGTAAAATTTTCAGATTTTCCTTAACTTTTGGTTTTTTGATCGTATTTATATATTATAATATTGGTTTTATGATAAAATTATTCACTCACTAACTTACTACAGCCTGCTGAGCGTGAAGAACTGCTTCCAGTAGATAATTATATGTCAAGCTTATAGTTTCGACATAGTTCTACGAGTTATGGTCATTCCTAATTTAATTGATACTATGTACTCTTGGCACTAATAAAGTGTATGATATAAATCACTAAAATGGTAGTTTGCTATCATATCCAAGTTGGGAGCGGACGGTATAAATACTCCTGCGGTAGTCGCCACGCAGCTGTAAAAAATAAACCAGAATGGGGACTGAACTTTTAGGAAATTGCTACAAGCAAATATAGACTTTATCTTCATAACGTTGCCTGACTGACAGATCGAAGTTCCAACACTTTTGCGATAGCATAGCTTGCTCGTCAGAACTAGCGAAAACAGATGAAATCTGATGCAGTAGTTAGCTTTGAACTTGCCAAATTTTTGTTTGAAAGTTTGAATACTGAAGTATGTACGTGTTTAAAAGGTTAGTTTGGCTCGATGCATGCTATTATAGAGTACTTAAAAGCGAAATGTCCAAATTAAAGAAGTGGGTCAAAGTGGGTCGCCAAAATCTCAGTAGCTCGCGGGTCAGAAACAACAGCTTTTAGCAGAAGAATTCTACAATCTTTTAACCCTAAGCAGATTTCAGTTTTCACAATTTCTCAATACGCAGAACGTCGCAAATAATACACGTAATCATGTTACTTCCGATGTTCTGTTTTCAAAGACCACTTTCACAAAATGCAGCAATTCTGGCTACATTTGGTACACAGAACATTTTTCATTTCGGTTTACCCGTTTCTTGAAATTCTTGGTTGAGACCTTTATAACGTCATAACTCAAAAGTGTAAATATTTGACATATTGTGCTCGTACCGGTTCCGATTTTTGAAACCGGTTCCAGTTCCGGTTCCAATTGAGATTTTATAAAACGCTTATAATTCAAAATATTTTAATTTTTTTATATAAATTGGTTCAAAACATTGTTATATGCTTAAGGTTATTAATTTACGTGTAAAAAGTAATTAATTTTTACTCCTGTGTTTAATTGTGTTTAAATGTGTCAAAAAGTGTAATGAATATGTAAAACGTTTGAATCCTAAACTCATTCCTGTGTACCATGGTAATATTTTGTTCAACCGTATCGGATTAAAGCATTCACTGCATGCCACAGGCACTAATTAGCTGGTTCTCATATTTATTTTGTTTGACAATTGACCAAGAATTTTGTTAATTTCTCGCAATCCTCTATCTCGCGGGTTCAAAGTATTCATGTTTTACATTAAAGCACCGGCAGGTTTAGCTAGATATATTACAGATGCCTGGAATCCAATTTTTCGCGATTGGCGGGATATTGTTAGCTTTAAAAAGCGAAAAAAATTAAAAATTTCGAAAAAGTGAACAAGTGTTTCTTCAATAAGACAGACATAAGGTTAAGACTAGTATCGAGAGTGTATAATAGTAAGAGTGTGACACTCTTACACTAGCATGAACAAATCATGCTAGGTATGCTCGGTGCGTTAACTCGGGACCCCCCCCGGAACTTCCGGGGGGGGTCCCACTTTGCACTATCTACACGCTTTCATATAAGCGTGTGTCTGCTCGCTGATTGGCCCATTAGCCTAAGGCTTACAATAGGCATTTTATTAGTAATTTTTAATTAATTAATAATAACTTTAATTAGGTTACCGCAATTAAAAAACTAACTCGACAACTCTGTTGCATTTTTTCTGCTCTTTTCAATGATATAAAAATTGTTGCATAATACAAAAATTCGAAGGAATGTAATCTGCAACAATTCCTATATCGTTGGAAAGAGCAGTAAAAATGCTACAAAGTTGTCGAGTTAGTTTTTTAATTGCGTTAACCTAATTAAAGTTATTATTAATTAATTAAAAATTACTAATAAAATGCCTACTGTAAGCCTTAGGCTAATGGGCCAATCAGCGAGCAGACACACGCTTATATGAAAGCGTGTAGATAGTGCAAAGTGGGACCCCCCCGGAAGTTCCGGCGGGGGGGTCCCGAGTTAACGCACCGAGCATACCTAGCATGATTTGTTCATGCTAGTGTAAGAGTGTCACACTCTTATCTATTATATACTCTTGCTAGTATATTTAGCTTGAATTCATTTAAAAGATTATATAATCTGCATTCGCAGAATAAATGCGCTGCACAGCACAAATCATAAATGTAATAACATCAAAACTAATTTTAAGGTGGTGGTGTCTATTTATCTATGCCGTGTTTTCGAAACCCTATATATAATTTTTTCGATGTTTGGAGTTGGAAAAAGAACTACATATAATTTAATGCTTACAACGAGTACATTCACGATTCACCTCATTATATGCGACTAGTGAAATTTCTGATGCGACTCTACTATGTACTAAGGTCCTTTTCGCGAATGGGAAGAGTAGAATAGATGAGAGGAAGTTTTTAACCCTTTCCATGAATGCGCATTGTTAAATTTAACTTTTCCTGTTTTTAAATCTTAACTCTGCAGGTTAAAAATAAAGGTTAAAAGAGTTAAAGCTGGCAGAGTTAAAATTAACTCTGTGTATTCGCTAAAAGAATTAAGAGTTAAAACTGGGAGAGTTAAAAGTGACTCTGCATACATGCGCGAAAAGTGTTAAAATAATAAAATTTCCTTTCGCAATCCTTTCCAACTTTTCACCATTTGAGAATTTTGGAAAAGAAACTTCCAAACGTTTGAAAAATTTTAAACAAAATGACTATGGGACTAGAAATGAAGATATTTATTCATTTCATTAATTATTAATAATCGGTTTCATTCATTAATGAACATTTTATTTCATCTCCAATGCAGGCTGCCGGTATTAGGAAAGTGGACGAATCCCTTTGTGTAACTTCCAGTTTGTAAACGATTTTGCTGAAATTTAGCACAGATGCATTTCAACAAATTATTGGCCAATCTGCAGCGAAATTTTAAAATTTTGAGCTTCCAAGGGGTACACAACAGTCTAAGAGGAACAAACCAAAGTTTTTTCTACGATTTTCCTGAAACATTGTATATGTAGTACAGGAAGTTTCAGAGTTTGTCTCCACTGCGAGATTATGCGGAAATCTATATGACCAATTCTAATATTCAGTGAAAACTTTAGACATCAAGGTTAGTTTCCAGGTATCTATTAGAAAAAGACTATCGTAAGCTATATTTTGATGTAAAGATGGTTTTTTAACTAGAAGTAGACAATTAGTCTTAATGCTTCAAAGTTGATGACTCCAAAAATCAGCTCAACAGTAATTGCAACTTACCAACATATTATGTACAGGAAAAAGTTATACTCTTACTTATTGGAGTAAACTTCCAGGAAACCACATTCAAAGGATAGAGAAATTTTCAGAATTTCCTGACTAAAAGTTCACACTTAAAGGCTAGAGAAATTTTGAAAATTTGCAGGCTGAAAACCGAATTTTTGGTTATATTTTTCAAATCATCTGAGACAAATTACACTGGAACCGGTCCGGTTCCAAATGCTACCGGTTCCGGTTCCGGTTCCAAAAATCCCTCCGGTTCCGGTTCTACCGGTTCTAGTGGAACCGTTCCGAGCTTGACATACGTTGTTTTGCTTTTGGTGTGAACTGTGAGATGATTGCTTCTAATTCTGGTAGGACTGGATATTCCGAAAACTCGGATCAAGCCATACCAAAGTGGCCCGGTTGTTTCATATCTAGTCTGCACCGTAGTTTATGCTACTTTATTGCAAGCTAATGCACTAAGATACAAAACAAGGACTCCCTTTAATCGACAGCACTATAACACAAAAATAACACAATAAAAAGAAAGCTCCAAAGCACCGAGACATTAAATGAGAAAGTAGCGAACTGCTTAAAACTAGAATAGCTATATACATAGATGTTGAATAAATCTAGATCTTGAAAAATAGATCGCAAAACAAATATTAATAAATCATTAAACAAAACCGTAAAAAGGAATCAAGCGTACTAGTAATAAATAGGAAATGTTCATTTATAAAAAGTAGGTAAGAGATTGACAAAACAGAAAAGTACAGAAGTAACAGTCACAGAGTATGCTCTTTAACACGTTGGCTGCGTTAACCCATTTCACAGAAATACCGCCGGTGCGACTCCGTTATTTTTCAGAGCAAAAAATATTTTATTATCTTTTTCATGTTTTTCGATCATACACGACTCAGTGATGTCACACGTGACTTTTTATACCGCCGCCCACCGGTGGGCGGCATCGCACATAAGTTATAATTTTCATGTATGTGCGTTTGCCGCCCACCGGTGTCGGCGCTATTTCAGTAGTAATTTTGTGAATTCTTGTTAAATTTGAACCATTTAGCAATTATTTGTTGTTCTTTGGACTAAATAAGGTCTTGTAACAGCTAAACTTGTTACGTAAGAAAACTGTTATACGATTTTGCAATTTAAAAAAAATCAAATTTTCGATTGTCCGAAATGTGCGTTGCCGCCCACCGGTGGGCGGCAATATTTATATCAAAAGAAAGAGAATGTTTTCGTTATTTGCGGTATGCACTTTTCAAGCTATTCAAAATGCGCGTCTTTGGAAGAGAAATATATTAAAATTATGCATCAAATCGCCCACCGGTGGGCGGCAACGCACATGCTGGAACTCAAGCGCCGCCCACCGGTGGGCGGCATCGCAGCCAACGTGTTAATTGTCATGAAACGTTCCGCTATTCCTCTCAGAATACTTCCTGGAAGAGGCTGGTGTTGTTGAATCAGAGATTCGACTGCTTTCAGCACCTGGAACAAAACACATTATTAATGAGATGCCTCAATTAATTATACAATCAATAGATTTGCAGACTTAAAGTATTACCCGGAAATTTCCATGCAATTAGTACAGAAAGAAAGTTTACAAATTTCAATCCCCCAAAAATTTGTATACCTGAGAATTAACTGAGCCGATTTTTCGATAAATATTTGGAGATTGTAGCTGAAATCATGCCGTCCTACCCCGTCTTTCTCCAAAAAAGATTCGGGTTTGCTGCTGATTAGCTCATGACTCCAAAACAAAAGTCCAACAGGTTTTCCATTCAAAAATTGGACTTAGGAAGTTTTGTTAACCGGCCAGATGAAGAACGGCCATATGTTTCCGTTTCCGGCTGGCCGCGTCGGCCAGTTTTGGAATATTGGCCGGCCGATCAAAATTTCGGACGGTGAACAACACTACTTAGGACAGGAGACCTTAGTAGTAACCGTAGTAGTAAGAAAGAGTAACCAGAGTAAATCCAGTTAAAGCATTAACTTCATTACTCTAATTTACTCTACTGAACTATTTCCTGAAAAGATCCACAATCTATGAACAATGAAAACAGTCTAACACCCACAGTTAGTTCTAATCTTATTTGGTGCAATCTACGATGAGCTTACAAAACAATGACATGTCAATCAACCAACACTACAAGAAACATGCTGCGCAAGACGAAAAGGCTTACATCATCACGAATCGCTTCAACGGTATCTTCAGAGGAATCAAAAGTGAGAGGTGGTCCAAGATACGTTCTGAAACAGATAAACCAAAAAAGTCTGCAACAGTAGGGCGACAAACAGCAGCAGGCTTTAACTTAAAATTTTAAAACTTTAAAGTTAAAAAGCTTTACTTCGACAGTGCAACAGTGACACAAATTCTAGGGAACAAACGGGGAAAATGTCAAAAATGACAAAAATCAGCACAAAATATTACAGACTCATTTACAATTGAAATCTTACTTCATTTTAACAGGAAAATACCCGTACAGCGGAATTAATGGAATTTTGGTACGATCATAAAACCTTTGCAGAGTTTCTATAATTAAAAAACGGAACAGACAATAATATATCAAATAAACAAAACTAATTCAAAAACATCAAAAAATCTAGAATCCATCCCATTCCCAAAACGCCATTCGTAAAACGAAAACAAGCAAGAAACGAAGCAGACTGCGCAGTGCGCCAATTTCAAGAAAAAATCAGTAACCTCGCAAAAATCCAGGCACACGAAAGGCTTCACGGCAGTTTCTAGTGAACATCGGTATCACAGGCTGAAATAAACAAAATTAGTTAGTTAGTTAGTTAGTTTATTCCCAACCAAAAACAGAATTATCAAAACAAAATTAACAAGAAACTATAGCAAAGCGGCAACAAATATACCAAACCGGAAAAAAAGAAAAGTGTCGAAACACATTCTAATGTACGTGGCAAAGTATTGACAGAAGGGAAGGGATCAGGGCTGGGCCGATTGCACGGCCACTAACGCCCGGCCCCTAATGAAGTTATGAAAAGAAACCGTAGCAAGTCGGTTTTTGAATTCCACTATATTTACAGCATTAACGATTTGTTCATCAAGAGAGTTCCATATAGGAATTATTCGATTTGCGAATAAATGCTTACGAATATCTAAGTTTGCACGTTTCCACATTAATTTGTAAGAATGACCTCTAGTACTTAAAAGTAGGAGTAAATTCAAAGAACTCTGAAAAACTTAAGTCGACTAAACCATGGAGCATTTTGTAAACAAAAATTATATCTTTAATAATCCGTCTTTCCTCCAAAGAGGGAAGGTTTAAAATTTTCAAACGTTCATGATAAGGTAGGGTGGAAATCCCTGGCAATCGTCTAGTAAATAACCGTTGAACTCGTTCTATTAAATCAATGTCTTTAAGCAGAAAAGGTGACCATACTTCAGAGCCATACTTTAACTTAGGACGAACATAGGTTTTATAAATTTTTAGTAAAAATTCCCTATTACGCGAATGGAAGGCAGAGTATATTAGTTTAACCTTTTTAAACCCAGATTTTGCTATTTCTTCGCAGTGTTTTGAAAAACGTAAATTTTTTGATAAAACTATTCCTAAATCAGTAAAACTATTTGTGGCTTGCAGATTTGAATTTCCAAGACGATACACATTTTCTGGATTTCTGTTACCAAGGTGCATGACAAAACATTTTGAGGCAGCGAGCTTTAATTGTCTCGTATTCGCCCATTCATAGACTCTATTCAGTTCTGCTTGAATGTCAACAAAATTATTAAAGTTAGAGTTATAGGCTATAAAAATTTTTGCATCATCTGCAAATTAAATTAACTAAATTAACAAAAACTAACAAAATAGAGGCGAATATGCACACCGACAGACTGTTCAACAGCATAGCTATAGTTTTCCAGATCATGTACTTACCATGAAACATCTAAAATCTACCATACTGCACAAAAATACATAAAATAAGAGATAAAACGTTTACACGACTATGTGGAAAAGAAATAATCAGACCCAGATATCCACTAAGAAAGAACCTCCATAAAACCATACAACCGAAAACACAACACCAACAAACAAATTAAAATTAAAAACTAACGATTCCACTTTGGTGAATGATTTTGGCAAATCCTTGGCGATTGTTCCAAAGGAGGTTGTACCGGCTAGGATCAGAGAAGCAGGCCTCCCGAACGCCACCAGGGGAAATGGCCAAGACATTGCCAGCCTTCAACAGCCGGACACAACCATCAACCGTACCCGGCATACAGTAGAACAATTCCATCAGACGTTTCCATCCTGAAAATGAAATGAAAACACTACGTATTTGACAGTTCATAAGTACCTTGTACAAAGAGTAACATAATAATAAGAGTATGCCACCAAGCATGCCCTTAATTATCAGTTGGGCTTGTTCTACTGGGGGGGGGGCGGAGGCACCTCATAACCTGCCTCCCCCGTAATTCGGACCCCCCAAATTGCCCCACCCCGAAAGTGGGTGCCCCGTTTGGTGCCAAATTTCGCCCTGAAAACTTTATTAGAAGGCCAAATTTTTTAAAATTTTCCGGCTTCGTCGGAGACTTTTACTCAATTTTTGCCCTGTTTAACACTAAATCTGTCTATTTGTGCCATAAAAATCAACGTTTAAGCTGCATACTAGAAAAACAGCGCTATTTTAGCATATTTTTAGGAAAATTTTCGCCCTCTCAAAAAATTCCTTGACCCTCGGACTTTTGGGACCCCAAAGAAAAAATCCCGAGAATAAGACCAGATCAGAGCAAAAACCACGCTCTGGAGGGAGTTTCAAAAGCTTTCCCTAAGTCGGCACTTAGAAGCACGCTATTACGCTTAGAAGCGTCTTCTGCTTCTACTGGGGGACTGGTGGGGGAACGCCCAGGCCCAAGTGGCCCTCTAATACCGCAGACTTTTGTCTTCATTAAATCATGCAAATGTGATACCTCAAACAAATTTTTGACCATTATACAGACAATAATGTTTTAATGTAGAAAATAATAGAATCAAATCAATAATACTGCATCCTCGTCAATTTTTTCTCCCCTCCCTCAAGTCTCCGCACGTAAAGAGTAGGGGGTACTCCACCCTCTTCAGACTTTGACTTATTTTTGCTAGAAAAACCACAGCTCTCTACATAGTTATATACAGTTTCGCCAAGCAAGACGCACTTCCGAATTCACTGACCTGGAATTCGAAACAGGAATCGATCGCCCACACACCGAATAATTCGTTTCCGGTGAAGAAGACATTTGGCCAGGAGATAGTAGATATCCACAGGCAGTGTGCCATGATATAGGATAATTAGCGCTGGACCAGACTCAGGAATACGATCCAAACCCTCAATTTCATAACCTAAATAATACTGTGTAAAATCAAGATATAGCCATATTAATCAATGGATGTATCAACAAGTTAGATACGCACCTTTATTTTTCCTTTTTCTAGACCTTTATGTTACATTCCGTCAATCTAAAAGCAATTTGGCCTGACTTAGGCTTGATGAAAGAACGAAAGAAAGAAGGATGTCACTACAGCACCTCCGGCCCGAAAAATTCGGGCCTGCGGTGGGAATCGAACCCACAACCTTTGGCTAACTAGGCCAACGCTCTACCGATTGAGCCACCCAGGCACAATCGAACCAGTTTTGTTTCAAATCGTTCCCAAACTATTGACATTTTAAATGATCCCTGCGAGCCAGCCCATTTACACTCTGTTGGGAGCAAACCTCAACCGTTTCTAACCGTAACAGCCAAGACAAACGAAAGAACCAACGAAAAGAGAATGTGTTAAGTTTAGATCGACAAAAGATTGAGATAAACCTATTCTAAAACCATAAATCCGTAATTTCCATTCTGAAATTATCAGAAACAACCTAATTTTTTGCTTAGATTAGAAATCTCATTTTGGAAAAACAAACAAAGTCGCAGGTCTTTTGAAACTAATTCGATATGTTCCATGTTCAAAAGAAATTCCATATCTTTTACTGAGTGGTAGGCTTTGTCCTGTTGACTACCCATATTGTGCTTGACAACACACTTCATTAAACACTAAGGGCTTTCCGTGAAAGAAAAGCGGTATTAAACAAGTTAACTTTCACTCCATTATAATATATATATATTATATATATATATATATATATATATATATATTATAGGGGAGCGCGAGAGCGCTCCCCTATAATATGGGTTTAAAAGGCTCAGTGCGGCCCTTGGAGACCCGTTCCAGCTCCGTGCCAGCTAAATACTCAACGAAACTGGACAATTTTGGAATCTACACGACGAGTACTACAAGCCGCAAAAAAGTTTTGGTCAAAATTTCCAACTTTGAAAATTTTCGCTTCCGGGCAAGTTAGGTCCGTTTGTTTTTTTCCGTGTAAGTCACGCTTGGAAAAATGCAATTTTCTGTCGCAGTGTTAGAACGATCGGGGCATTTTCAGCAGGTGAAGTTTGGTTTTTCTGAACGTATATACCCCGAAAGTGAACCTTTTTGATATTTTTTTGCTGCCCGGCCCGGCCAGCCACCTGTACGGCCGGCCAAAAGTGGACTTGGCGCTAAAATGGCCAAAAATGGCCAATTTTTTGTCAAAGCTACAGGACTCAGGGAAGACGCTAGAGAGACGTGGTTTGTTGCATAAGGATCTACGGAAGGGTTTATATGTCCTAACGAGGGCGATTTTTGATATCTGGCCGGAATCGTTCTGGCGGCCGGCCCAAAGTTGGTCCGGCCAAATAGCCATTTTCGGAAAATTTCTAAGTCCCAACTCCACAGAAAATAGTCAAAAATGGGCTGAAATATGCTGTTTTGGGCCATATAGTGGGACGCATATAAGGGTTATCGGGGTCGCTGAAAACGATGAGCATAGTCGCAGCGCTGTGCGGTGCTGCTGTCGTGCTGTACTATTATGCAGCAACCATAGCACGCTGTCTGTAGACTTACTGTAAACGGCTAAACATATGAAACTTGGTGAGAATCATGTCTGTAGTGAGGGGGAACTGTAGCTATGTTCGTTGGTGCAGTCTCTAGCTTCCACCGTGCTGTATGTGCTGCCCCAAACACAGCACCGTCGATAACAAGTTATTCATTCGTCACTGGTATTTGAAATTCGGCATACAGATAGTTTAGGACATGACAAACTATTATAGATACGTTTCGTATACTTATTACGATGTTACTATGTGGTTGCGCTGCAGTGGAGTGCTGCGGAAGCACAGCACGGCCTATAACTAACTACAGAAAACTTGCAATCGTCTGAAATTCTGTAGGCAGGTGCAGAATAGCAGTGGAAAACATCATGCCGTACAAGTCTACTTTTTGGCAGTGAAGTTTGCATCTGGTTGCGCTGCAGTAGAGTGCTGCTGAAGTACAGCACGGCCTATAACTAGCTACAAATGAGTTGCAATCGTCCGAAATTTTGCACACACGTGCGGCAGAGGATTGCAAATCGTGCCGTATGAGTTTCCTTCACTGACAGTAACGTTTGCATTTGGTTGCGCTGCAGTAGAGTGCTGCTGAAGTACAGCACGGCCTATAACTAGCTACAGGTAAGTTGCAATCGTCCGAAATTTTGCACACAAGTGCGGCAGAGCATTGCAAATCGTGCCATATGAGTTTCCTTCACCGACAGTAAAGTTTGCATCTGGTTGGGCTGCAGTAGTGCTGCAGAACCACAGCACGGCCTATAACTAGCTACGGGTAAGTTGCAATCGTTCGAAATATTGTATGCAGGTACGGAAGAGCATTGCAAATCGTGTTTATGAGTTTGACAGTAAAGTCTGACAGTAAAGTTTGCATTTGGTTGCGCTGCAGTAGAGTGCTATATGCTATATACAGTAAATAAAACTATTGCAGACGTGGGTACTGGATGTTGGATTTCTGTCAAAATAGAGAAAAAGGAAGAATTTGGAACTTTTCAAGCTTCTTTGTTCTGTACTTTCGGTTGACGATTAATGATTGGCGGAATTTTTAAAGTTTCTTTCACACAGCTTTAACGTTTTTGTTTTTTACTGAGAACCTTAAAAATGAAATAGGACAAGAATAAAAATGCTCCGGTGGAGCATGAAAAATGCAATATGGGTGACATTAGGTTGTAAATGGACAGAGGACTAGGTTTTAAAACGTTAATATGGAGGGGCAGGTTGTAAATGCCAGGAGGACTAGGTTAAAAGCGCACTAATATGGACCAGCTTCGCTGAACAACCCATATTCGCGGTCACTCATGCTCCACTCCACATGACATACGAGTAAGATCTGCATTCTTCAGCTTTCAAAGCAAGCGGGACGATTTCGAAATATTAAGGCTTATTCCAAATAAACAATGCAGTTGTGGTAGAAAGGTGTTCAAGGTGTTTTTTCTGCAGTGTCAGCGCAGAATCTTGTATTAAGTTTATACGAAAAGCAGTTGACATTATGTACGTGTAGGTATTATTAAGTTGTATAATAAGGAGCACGACCACATATATATACTTGCAGGCCATGCTGGCAAATCGTACAATTTTCCGAAGAACTGCCAATATCAACAGCAAGCAGCAGCCGATAGAATCTCTGGACAGTTTTCGCGAATATGGGTTGTTCAGCGAAGCTGGTCCATATTAGTGCGCTTTTAACCTAGTCCTCCTGGCATTTACAACCTGCCCCTCCATATTAACGTTTTAAAACCTAGTCCTCTGTCCATTTACAACCTAATGTCACCCATATTGCATTTTTCATGCTCCACCGGAGCATTTTTATTCTTGTATATATATATATATATATATATACGTTCAACCCTATGTTCAAAACATGTCTATATTCCCTTTCCCTTACAAAACAAGAAAATGTCTGTTTGTTTACCAACCATGCCAAATCCATCCCTGAGCGTCCCAAAAGGAGGCAATGGTAAGGCGCGCGCCTTCCCACAAGTCCTGCTCATACGCCTCCTTCAGACGATGTCTCAGTTTATAGATATGGGCAAATAGGGCACATCCATAGAGAAATAGGATCAGCACCAGTGGCAACAGAAACATCACCAGCATCGGAGTGAACAGCCAAAACAGCCATTGAATGTAGTCCAGATCAACAAATTGACTCGCAAAAGAGTAGAGGAAGCAGAGAGAAGAGTTGCACAGATCGAATAAGGCAACGGGGCAATGAAGACAGATGGAAAACTGGTCTTCCACGCCTGATGAAGACATTCTGTGACGAGAAGCTCTGGTTCAGGAATGCAACAAGATCGACAGCATAGTTAATTAAGTACGTATATACCAGAAAATCTAGTCTCGTGCAGTGCTATCTGCCCCAAGAATGGTGAAGGTGTAATTGGTCCATTCTCTTTACGATAACGGCGTGAATAATAAGGCAGTGCGCAGATAGCCTACAACCATTCTTCTCTAAAAATTAGTAGTATACACTGTATGACTTAAGCCTTTGTGCTTTGTGCTTTCGTCTCTTGTGTTTTGTGCTTTGTGCCCGGGAGACAGTACAGATCAAGGAAACAATCTCTCCCCCAGCCTCAATTGAGGCAGGGGAGGGGGAAGATTGTTTACTTGATGCTAACTTTCTCAAAACTTGACCAATTTAGCTCAAATTTTGTGTGGGTGCATTCCAACATATATTTGCTTGATTGGTAATAAAATTTTAACAAGTCGGCCCCTAAAAGGAGCAATATCTCGACGTCGGGTTACGCCTAAAATGAGACTTAACTGTTAATGTCAACTTACGGAGTGATATTTTCTTCAACCCTTTTTAAAGTCTTGAATGGGTCGAAGACATACATGTGATAGGGAATTGTGGGTTCGGAGTTTGCATCCCCTCAGACCTAAACCTGGAGCTCCGCCCAAAGCGATTTCTCACCACCCAACAATCCAGATTTTTGTGTTTTTTGGGCAAAGAACAGGAAAAATTTAGTTTTACAATTAGTTATCCTTGGCCGTCGGTTCACCCTCCCCCACAAATTTCCTCTTATGCACATCAAAATTGCTCCACAATATGTACCACTTCGTTCATCTTGCCTTGCCCGGCCTAGAGCGGTTTTTGACACGTCCTACCTAGCCGGCCACGAAATGTTTAAGCCCGCACACACTGCTTGCCGGCAAAATCTCATTTTTTGGGAAATGCTTGATATTTTGCAAACATGCCTTTAAATAAAAAATATAAATTCCAACAGTCAAGTCTGTTTCTTCCTTTAACAGCGCTACTTTACTGGAATATCGTTAACTAATCAACTGTCAGCTGGTGGCGGAACCTAATTTGCATATTATCTCATGACACTTTAAAGTTTCACTTCAACCAAAGGGGGCTATGAGAGAAGAATGTTTCTGAAATTAATAAATTAAGAAAAGGAAGCCGCCCCTCCATCAAACTCCAGTTAAAACAAATCCACAAAATTCTTAAAATATAAAAATGATGCTTGACGAAATATTTGTCGAAGCTCTATAAATCAGCGGTAGCTGCCCCCTTCGTACAAAAACAGTAATTGCTACTGAGAGCAGTATTGAGCAGAGTGGAAATTTTAGTGCTGAGGATACACAGTTCATTTAGAGCTAGAAACGTTAACAGCTATCTCGCCTTTAGGCGAGATAAAAATTGTTACCAATCAATCAGACACATGTTGGAATGAACCCACACAAAGTTTTAACCAATTGGGTCAAGTTTTGGTAAGATAAAGCGTTGGGGGGAGATAAGTTTACTTGGAAATTTGAGGGGAATTGTTTACTTGATCCGACAGTGCTTTGTGATTTGTGCTCAGAAGACAAGAAACAAATGATTTATGATGAGAAAGCCCAATATCAAAAGCAAAGTCACGAAAGCAAGTTCGCAGGACATTCAAAATTTTGATGTTTTAAAAAACGTTAACAGGATAAATTTATTGATGCTTTAAAAATAACGATCATTAATAAAAAATAAAATAAATATAAATTAACCTGATTAATATTTTGCATGAAATCTTGATTTACGACAGCCAACTCATGATAATTATTAAATACTTATGCTCTCAAAAATTTAGTTTGTTCTTGTAGTGTTTCGTCCATATAACTATTAATTCAACAAGTAGGAAAAATGCTCCTTGCAGTCGCATGTAAAATGCAATATGAGCTATGATGGTCAACATTTAAATATGTCAAGGACAAGATTTAAAACGTCTAATATGAGCCAGCATCTAAATCGGTAAAGGACAAGCTGTAACTGGCTAATATGAGCCGCCACGTTTCTATTGGGCTCATATTGACGCTCGCTGCCGTGGTTTCAACGGCTTGACATCACGACGACCTCTTACCATCTTGCCTACAGACTCTTTACTTTTATTCCCAATCCCAAGTCTGAAAAAATCCTCACCGTCTTGCGTAATGTCATTAGCTTCATATAATGCTTGGTTATAGCAAGAGCACTAGCGTAGATACGGGGGGGGCGGGGGGGCGGCCGCCCTCCCCGAAATAATGGCTTTGCCCCCCTGAAAAATTGGACAAAAGAAAAATTTTACGCCCGCGCGGGGCGCGGGCGTTTAACTTTATTAGAAACATACACAAATTATACATTAATGCTTCAAATTAGCTCAACGTTGATGCATTTTCTACACCAATAAAAAAATTTTCGCGCCTCCGGCGCGAATTTTGGTTATTTAGATTATCAAAATTATTATTTTTCATTAAACATGCTAACAAATGTTTGTATATATAAGTTGCTTTGCAGTTTTGCTATTATCTGCGTTATTATTCCCAACATCTTCAGCCTTGGCATAGTTGGTTGATATGATCAGAATACGCATTTCTTAATGGGAGCATCCTAATAGTTTCAGTTTTCGGACAAGACAGTAAACGTAGAAAATAGTAAATAAAGGTACAAAATGTTGTTAGTCAATTGATAAATCATTTATAAAGAATTAAATGTTTCAATAGCGTTTAATGGCGAAATTTAAAAATTTTCTCAACTTCTGGGGGACTCCGCCCCCCAGACCCCCCATTTGGGACTTAGGATTTCGTTTTCAGTTGTACCAAGTCGAAAACATGAACCATAGAAGGCTGTTGAATATATAGGACAACTTGCAGTATAATACGCAGTGTGCATGTTACGCAAAACTAGAAAATTTTACCCCCCCCCTCAAAAGTTATCGGTCAACACCGCCCCCCCTGAAAATTTTTTGTACCTACGCTACTGGTTATAGGTATCCTGTCTGAATCTAATTTCACTAGCTCAAACACCGTATTTAAGGTACAAGTAACAAAAATGCTCCGCACAAAAGGGGATAATATGTGTGTTGGGCCTATGTCTGTCGTTTAAATTCCGATTGAGAAAGCAAGTATATAGTTTTGCATCCGCCACAGCAAGTTTGGGCGGGTGGTTCTATGGCGAAAGTTGTTCAGTTCTGTCACAGGTGTATAAATTAATAAACAAAAACCTAGCTAAACTGCGTTATATTTTAATACCAAAATTAATATTCTTACGTATCAAAATTATTAAAATTAATAGATTAATTAAACTATCTATCTATCGAAAAGGTACGCATTATATACCTAAAAGCTGTTTCTAGAAACTATCCTAAGTCCACTTTTCTATGGCAGGACTTTACTTTCTTTCTAAATGTTCTTATGGTAGCTTTCGTAGGCAGGCTGAAGCCAGTAGAGTATTACGTATAAGCACGGGTTATGCTGATGTTTTCTTATTGGACGCAGAACTTTAGTAAGTGTCGTGACTTTGCTAGTTCTTGGTAATGAATTGTAATCGTGACAGTTGATGGATACTTTGTTCCAATTTTCCAAGTTTTTATGTTTCCTGAACTATTACGAAACAAGCCTGAAAGTATGAGTCAAAGCTTCGTCAGAGAAAGACTTGAAAGAGACCGCCTTAGTTTTTATACTTTTTGATGGAAAGAGCTTTCGACTTTTCGACAAGGCGTCATTAGAAAGGGGAGATACGGTAGCACGTGAGAGGCGGAGCTAGTAGAAGTATAAAAGCTTGTGTTTTGAGTCATTTTGGCTGGTGGGCTGTGTGCTGTTGCTGGTTGCTCGTTGCCTTGCCTGTCCGTACCCGTAAACTGAACTCTGAACTTGTCTTTGTTATAACCTTGCCCTCTGCTTCATAGTAAAAGCCTAGTGTTCACTGATGCCTAAGACGAGCAACGATCCACAACCCTAACCGTCATAAGGCCTACACGGACCAGATTTCCACGCTTCCACATCAGAACTTTTGAAGGACCTCAAGGCCTCGTGACATTTGGTAGCAGAGCGTGGTTGGCTCTGTCTACTTCTAGATCCGAAGAAACTGCCAGTCAATCAGCCAGCCACCGCCAGGCGAAGAATCCGAAGAATCGAAGACCAATTGATCCGTCAGCAATGAAAATCATCGCAGCCTCCTATCAGCTCCTTGTAATCACCCTCAGCGTCCTCAGCTCACGCGTCATCAATGATCAGATTCATCAGTCCGTCATCAGAGCCACCGAAGCCCCAGTCAAATCCTGCCTGCCGAATAGAGTCCCCAGAAAATCGGAAGTCCGAAACGGCGGAAGACCAGTCCTACCTATCAGAAATCCGATGATCCGTCCCACGATCAATCAGAATCCGAAGGAAGACTCAGCCGAAAAAGAAGGCTCAGACGACTCCGAAGACGACGAAGATGATCCGCCCGATGCCAGTCACTGGATCCTATCAGATGCCTTGATCAGAACTGACGAACCTAGACTCTGAAGCTGAAATGATTGACTCTCTGATGGACTTACGATTTGGTTTGTATGTGCATGCACTTGACTTAGATTTGACTTTGTTTACTGTTTTATTGTAATGTAATTTTGTAAGCTCCAGGTGCAACCTTGGACAAAGAGTATTAACTCCCGGTACAACCTGGGCTAGAGTGTGTTCGACTGATTCCTGGTTTTCCACAGGCCAGTCTTAGAGTTTCGACTGATTCCTGGTTAGCACAGGCCAGTCTTGGGAGTTTTTATTGTGTTTCCCGTCCACCCTGTGTTGCTCCAGGTTCTTCCCTGGCCAGACCTAGTGTTTATTCTCCCGGTTTTAACCAGGGCCAGTTCGAGTGTGTTTGAGTTATATGTACTGCTTTTCCCGGTTCATCCTGGGCTAGTAGCAGCTCTGTTACCCCCTCCTCTTGCTGTTATTGTTGTGTAATGTTGTTTCGTGCATTGTTCGGATGGAGAGGGAGGGAAGAGTAACCAAAAACCGAAAGCATAATTTTGTTCAGAGAGAAGAGGCTACCGGAATTTCAGTGTGCATAAAAACAAATGGTGATCATTTTTTTTTGACAGAAAACCAGAGCTCTGATAGTTTTCCAAATCTACGAGTTTACGTAATTCAACGGATAGAATTTTAACTGAAAACAGGTGATACGCATTTAAAGGTTTTTGGGACAGTTTGACGTAACCGACGAGCATACAGACTGACTGGTGAACGATTTTAAGGGTACAGTGACGCTGTTCAGCCATATATTTTTTGCATTTGTTTGAGCTGAGATTTGAATTTGAAAAACGTAGTTGAGATTTTAGTCCCTGAAAATTTGCACAGCTAGCGGTCATAGATTTTAGAATTTTGTTGCGTTTTTTGTTGTGGCATCAAACGTTTCCTGAGTAAGCTGACCAGACGTTAGCAGTTACAGAAAAGGTTATTAGATCCGTACTTTATCAATGTTTTGATTAGGAGTTTTGTAACCTGACTGAAGGGAATTTAGAAGGTATTTTTGCTAGAATTCTGATACCTACTGCGCAGTTTTTGTAAGAATTTTTGAGTTAGCAAACTTTAATGCTGAATTTGTGTCTTGAGCTAAGCAGACGTTAGCAGATCAAGATGCGAAAAGGATTAAGTTTTTAGTTTCGAGTTAAGAATAGCTATGAGGCTTGCAAAATTCAAGTTTCAGTACTAGAATCTGACAGATGCACTGCTGCGCAGTCTGATGTTTGAAGTTTCTGAGATTGCACCGATGTACCGTAGTTTATGTGCACTTCTTTCAAGAGCAAGGGTAATTCGAGCTAGTTGCGCATGAGTTTTCTAATAGTTTAGCCTTCCTGATAAGGTCTGTAGTAATTTTGCCTTCCGATTAAGGCCTGATGTAGTAGTTTTGCCTTCTGATTAAGGCCGGTATTTGTCCTACGCTGCGGGTGTAGTGACCTGACGTTTGGGACCTGCGGGT
>JASAND010017056.1:0-62364 GCA_030248195.1 Trissonchulus latispiculum
CAAATTCGTTCATATTTTGCCATGTAAGTACAATGCATAGGTCCTACAAACGAAGTATAAGCGAAATTAATTTTTTGACCCATCGCGACATGTAACTGACCAAGTCCGAACGTACCAGAAACTGACTGATATATATATAGTTTTTATGAGCCCACGAGTTAAGGTACATGGTTGATTGGTTCCACATGGGCGGTCGGCTGTTTCCATTGACATTTTCTTCTCCTCTGTGTTTTTCTCCAATTTTTTTCACCAGTCTTTCATTTTTTCTTGTTTCTGGTATATCATTAAATTTTCTTCTCCTATTTCTAGGTCCCTGCTCCTCCTTTTCACCCTATTTTTTAATGATAGGTTTTTCTGCTGCCTCTTTGGGCAAAGTTGACGTCATTAAGTGAACATGAACCTTCCCCCACACCCTTCTCCCCCTTGTCTTGTACTTAAGTAGCAGAAAACATGGCTGTAGAGAGAGTGGTTCTTTTATTTCTAGAAAATATAGCACATGATCCTAGCATTTGATGATATATGGTTTCTTTCAGTTTTTCAACTTAATTTCTGGAAAACTATACCCTCTAATGTCTATTAATTTGCGCAATGCTATGACTGGGTTTTGATGAATTATTAATTGGAGGGTGTTCGTTCTTCCTAAGTTGTTGAGCTCACTTTTACTTTTTACCATCCCTCGAATCGCTGTGTGTGGTCCGTTTCTGGGGATTTTTTATTGGCTGCTAGCTTTTTTGAATTAGTATATAGTATTCATGATAATTCGATTTAACAATCATTCCAGGAATGCTATGTATATATATATAGTGTGGCATTTTTAGGGTTTTGAAAGGGGGAGGGGGCGAGCCCAAGGTATACATATATATAGACATACATTTTTAGCGAAAAATTGGCATTTTTAGGGTAAAAACGCAAAAAAACGCTGTTTTTAAGCTTAAAATATACGTGGATAAATTTGCTAAAAATTGAGAAAATTTTCGAAAATTTGACCGACCTCAAAAAACTTAATTTTTCGACACTTTTGGGCGACCCCAAAAAAGTGGGTGGGGGCTTGCCGAAAAGTGGGAGGGACCAAAGTGGGGGGGGGGGGCCAACCGCGATGGGGGGAGGCCCACCCCTCCACACTAAAAAATGCCAGATAGTGGGCAATCAAAGGGGGGGGGGGTGCAGCCGTTTCACCGTCTTAGACGTTTACGATTTTTTCTTTGCTTTGTCTGAAAATTAAAATATATATAAGCGGATATCCGGATATCTGGATAAGATGGATATATATATATATGTTTTTCTCAAATCGCATATATATTCATCCAGATATGCTACGGTACCCGTCCACCCATCACTATTGACAAAGAATAGCATTAAAATCAGTTAGCATTTACATGGCAAAGTATGTTATTTTGTAGCTTCAACCTTTTTAAAAAATATTGCCCGTGCTGCGCCGCGCAATACATTCAGACTAAGCACAGCAGCTATGCGTATCAGATGAGATTATGTCAGACTCACATTGCAAATCTTTGCCAAAAATAACAAAAAATTTTCAAAAAATTTTCGGCTTTGCTGAGAACTTTTGATAAAAATATATAGCTGTTTTAGTTTAAATCCTGGCTTTTTTGCGTTTCTACACGCTTAAAATGCCCCCCAAAAATTCCAATTGCGGGCTCATTTTTTTGCAAAAACATTTCCCCCCCGTAAAACCCATAAAAAATACCCGGTACCTATACTGTTTGTTTTTATTTTGTCTTATTTCTTTATTTCTGCTTCTATGTTGTTGCAGACGCCCCTGCATTTAGCCTTTGAACAGGGGAGTCTGGGGTGTAATACGACTGTTGGTGGAGTCTGGCTCGGACCTCTATGCCGTGGACAGTACTGGTCATTCGGCCCTGGAGTTGGCGCAACGGGCCGGCCAAAGGCATTGTCTTTGGATGCCTGTTTGACTATATTGGTAGGTGCCGACGCGAAGGAGAGACGGGGTGGGGGTGGGGGGGACCCTCCTGTAATTGTGTACTTTATTTTTTGACCGGATATTATGTGCTGGAGGCGAAATTTGGTGGAAGTATCAGGGGGGGTCCGTCTGGGGGGCAAGAGCCTCCAGAAGTTGAAGAAATTTTTTTGTTTTTGCAATAAAATCGGTCTTCGGATCTTTAATTCTGTTCACATTTAAGACATCAAGAAAGTTTCTATAATACTACATGTTTTTTTGGCAGAAATGGTCATTTCATTCTGAAAATTGGATGCATTTTCCAGCTTTTTCTTCATGAATGTTGTCAATAAATGTGCCGTTAAAAATTAAAAAAGCTCGCGCTGAAGATTTTTTCAAATTTTTTGGTTTTTGCCATGTTTCCCTATTTGTGTCCTTAATTTTTCTACCTTCGAAGCGCCCCCTGGATCCGCCGCTGCCCTCCCCTTCGCTAAAGATTGAAGATTGTTTTCATTGTTGTAGTAAGTCAGGTTTATTTTCTGTATGGAACCAAGCCGAGGAAGCGAATTCTGATTTTAAATTTAATTTTTTACATTTAAAATTTGTATGATGCATGGTCTACACTGTATATAATTATAGTGCTCTGTTTTAGAGGCCAAATATCGAAGAATGAACGAGGCTCAGTCTAGTAAGCTCTTATTGTCTCTTATCTAAGATTGTAAATGATAAGGGTGAAGCTGAAAATTTAATCTGGGAAGGGTACTACTCATGTATAGCCAGCCCAACTATCCATCCATCCATCCATCCATCCATTAATTGGTCGGTAAATGAGTACCACTGCTGTGGGAATGTAACAGGAGACCGTGTAGGGCGTCTGCCTTGAGGAGCTGGCCCCTCCTCCACGGTTGTAGTCATCATTCGAGGTGACACTCTGGCTCAAGGGCTGTGTATCCGGGCACGAGCACCGGCATCCTAGACCCTGACAAGGGGAGGAGATTTTTCGGGGGTTACCTTTACCTTTACTACTCATTTGTGAGTATTATGTTGCCATTTTGTTGTTGTTATTGCCGGACTACTCAGCCAAGAGGCTATGTGAGGGCGCTAACCTTTGTCTCTCCCCATCAGTCATAGCTAGTATGACTCTCGCTTCGTCGCCTGAATGCTGTCCCACAATGGAAAGCTGGAGCAGACACCTTCTTGGCCTTTCGGCTCCAGTAGTAAAAGGTAAAGGTAAAGGTTTACCCCAGGAGATATCTCCGTCCTGCCACAGGACATGGGGTGCCGGTGCTCATTCCCGGAGTTTCAGCCGCAGAGCCAGGAGTGTCACCTCAAATGATGACTGCATCCGTGGAAGGGGGCCGGCCCTTCTGCACAGACTCCTGTTACCTTTCCACCGTGGTAGCCGGTGGTACCCATTTACCGACCAGTTAAGGATGGATAGCTGGGTTGGCTAGAGTCGAGAAAGCTTTGTGGCCTCCGGGGATCGAACCACCGACCGTCAGATCGGAAGTTCTGACCAGCGCCTTAGACCACTCGGCCATCCCGACCCAGCTCCAGTAGTAAGACATCCATTAACTGCTCATACGCAAGATAGAGGAGCACAGCATCTTTCGACACTCCGAGCCCCAAGCGCAGATGGGGTGGGATCGGAGACAAACCCGGAAAGTTGTGTGATCCATTTTGAGTACATGACTCGTTTGCACCCAACACTCCCTCGCAGGAGGTAGGCAGACCACATTGCAGAAGTGCTGGCATATCCCAAGGGAGGGGGTACCTTCCACCGGGAACTCCGCACCCTACTTTTGACGACAAGTGGATTAAGGGTTCTTTAGCGTGCACTACCCACGTGCATTACTGCCATTTTGTCGCCTTTCCCGGTATCAAAGAAGGCCAATTTACTGGGATTTGCTAGCTCCAAAATAATATTTATTTAAAGTTTTTATTTCACAGATTTTTTTGAATATTTTTAATTTGCATATACTGTGGTCCTTCCTTTGTCCCGTTTTAGAGCTGGAAAAAGCCTGTCTGAGCAATGCTATCTCAGAAGCTGAGGAAATTTTGAAGGACCTGGGCCGGGAACTAGATGACATCATCAACGCTATGCCGTCAGAGCAGTACACTCTCCTGTATAGGTGGGTTCAGGGTTGGACATTATTAATTAATTAATTAAAGACTAATTAACTAATTTTTGTAATGTGAGAATGGGTTCATTGTTGGGTATTCCATTAATTAATTAATTAATTAAAGATTAATTAATTAATTGTTATAATATAAAAATGAAGTGTAATCCGGAAGGGAGGGCTGACAGACGGATCTGTATGGGATATGTGCAAGGCATTGATTGTAGGGAAGAAATCAGTGAAAAATTCTGTCGGCCTTGCGGTCGCTAAGGCACCCATCCCCCTTTTGGTCTAAAATACAGGGGAGATATTTATACCATTTGATGTTGTTATGTATGGTTCATTAATTTTTATTAGGATTTCTGTAGAAATTACATAGTTTCCAATTTTTGCTGTTTCATAGAGAAATAATGAAAAACGCCTGCCTGCAGTCACTAAGGCAAAGCCTCTAGTCCGAAAGAACAAGAGAGGCCCAGGCTCATTTTCTTGATGCAATTTTTGTTTCCCTTGTTTTTCGCAGGGCCTGTGAGCGGGGTCATCTGGAGTTTGTGGAGTTGCTGCTGCGCTACGGCGCGGACGGACGCATCCATCCCATCACCCAGTACTCACCGCTCTACATTGCCGTCTATGCCGGGCATAGGCATATTGTGGAACTGCTCCTGCAGGTAGTGCATGTATGTATGTATGTATGATGCAAAAACTTCTACCTGCGTTTTGGCCGTAACATGGCTTGTTTTTTCCAATTTTCTAGTTTGTGCTAACAGGTCGAGGTGTACATTTGTCGTGCGTTTGGTTTTTCTGCAGAATAGCGGAATGGGGAGGGCTGGGGGGGGGGTGTGGGTCTGAATCCGGCTGTTAGAAGCCTTTTTTCTGGGAATTAATACAATTTGTAACTTTAAATTAATTAATTAATTGATTCAACTTGTAAGTGTAAGTTGTATGTTTTCTCTTCTGTACTATTGTGTGCTGTTTATTACGGAAGGCATCGGGGGGGGGGGACTCTGTGCCTGGCGGTCAGGCCTCGGTAAAGTTTGTAAATTTTGGTCATTTTTTCGACAGAAGTTTTGGTATTTTGATAGTCAACGAGGGGGTTACATAAATTGTTACAGTGCAATCGGCAATTATTGCGAAACCTGAGTTTTAAAATGGTTTGAAAATTTTTACCATTTAAGGGGGTGGGCTACGAACGGGTTGGCACGACATCGTCAGAGAGACCTACTTTTCCCCCCAACGTTAGCCAATATATCAAATTAAAAAAGTTTAGGGTGGGCAACAATATATCTCATATACACCGTTTTTGGCAGGACGCCAAAGTACAAATTTTAGTTCGAAAAATGGAATTTTTCAAAAAGGTTTTTTCAGCTCTGGTGGATTAACGGTTTGACCAATTCTGAAACTTTCAGCCATAAATGTTAACTGTTACTAGTGCTAAATATTAAAAGTATTCCGGCTTTCGAGCGTTGCTTCCTCCTTCAGCTATAACAGCTCAAAGTTTTAAATTTGGCAAAACGTTGCAATGTGACCGTGCGCCGTTTTCGATCTAATAAAATTTACAGCCCCTAGCCTACCCCTGCTTTTTACCACATATTAGGCTCTAATAGGGGCAAACTGTCTGTGAGTTTCAAGGGTTTTGGTTTTCTGGTTTGTGTGCTAGCAAACGTTTTGTTAAGAAATAACCCTTATTTTTAGGCCTGAAAAGCTAGCTAAGCGCAGTAAAAATGGGGTCAAAAAATTTTTTGTCTCCGATTTTGCCGAAAAGGTGCTTATAGGGGTTATTTGACCTGCTGAATCCGAATAAGAAATCCGTTTTTCGATATGACGCTTCGTTCGTTCAGTATGCGCTTACAACTGTCTTAGAGCTTTTTGGAGCGATCGCCATCCATACTTTGAGAAATCAGTCTAGCATTTCTAAACATTGGAGCGAGGTTTAGTTACATAGCTTTCGCCACATCTTGGTACACTCACTGGCCTGTAACGTGCAAAGTTTCAGCCGATTCTGCCACAGTACTTTGGAGTAATTGGCTCACATATTCGAAATGGCACCAAATAACAGCGACAATATCGATAATATAATCCAGCACTGCGAACGCAGGGATTAACGAAATCATGTCATTTATACCAAAGTTAAGACAGATATTTGGAGTATTAATTGCAGCAAAGTTTGGCTCATTTGGTAAACCACAGCTCATTAGAAGTTAGTTAACCTCCACCCGTATAGACCTACAACACCCAATTTTTCGCACTTTGATCGTATCACACAGAAAAGTAGGCAATGGTCTAGAGATTATTTTAAACGATATCAAAGCATGTCAGAACTAATTCCTGAAAGTTTTGGTACCGTGCCTTGCACATAGCGACCAGGGCGAGGCCAAGTTTGAGTACGTGTCATGTCGAGCTTTGGACCGATAACACCAACTTCTGATGACTCCACAGGACGCTACGCTGTATGGAATTCTTTCAAACTTTAAACTATTTTACACTAAACCTAATATATACTATTATGTGGCAAAAGACTATCTAGGTTTTCCAACATCGAACTTTTAGTGAAATTCGTAGCCCCCCCCCTTAATTTTGGGATTTTTAGGATTTTTCATTTGTGTGTTTCCTCTTCAAGAAAAGATTTTTATGCGAACTTGACTGCAGCTTTTTTGTCGATTTCAGAGATTTCCTGACCTAGTGAAAGTGGCCACCATTGAACGCTGGCTTCCCTTCCATGCGGCAGCTCGAACAGGCAACCTGGACCTGGTTCAACTGCTACTTCGCTTCAAGTACCCCGAAGAGTTGTATGAAGTTTTCACGGATGGGGGTGATTCCGGTTCCGGAACGAATCCAAATTCCGGGTCGGGTGGGACTGCGGGTCCCAATTCTGGTAGTGGTGGTGGAGGTGGGACTACGTCCCAGGTCTGGGAGTATCGTATGCCGTTTGATGTTAATGCCAAGGATGCTGATGATAGGTTGGTTTATTATTTTTAACTTTTTAATTAATTTTTAGTTAGATTTTATTTATACTTTTTAGTTGTCTTATTTTTGTTATTTTAGTATTCTCTATTACTTTTTGTATTTGCTTTGTATGTACTGTTTGTAAAGTGGAACAAAGGGGATATATAATGTTAAAGATTTAATTTAAGTCTATACTTAGGTCTAGAGTCTGAGTCAGAAATAAAGAATTCAAAACATACGTATGATTAATGTTGGGGATTTTTTGTAGTTGAAAACGGCAGCGTTGATTCTTTTCTAGCTTACTGTTCCTCCGTGAGAGTTTGACTTATCTATGGAAACTTTGACTGTCTGTCTTGACAAGACTAGCATCGGTTTTTTTGATTTTGAATATTTTATGTGAAATTAATTATTAATTTCAAATTTTTATTTAAAATTTTAAGAATTTTTTATTCTATTCTAGGACAGCCCTCTACCTGGCCTGTGCTTTCGGTCACTACGACGTCGTCTCATTCCTCCTAGACCTGACGGTGCCCGCGCACCCAGCCGGCTGGCTGCTGACCTCGTACGCTGGCAGCAGCGGCGGTAGCTCCTCTAAACGTCATTCCACCTCATCCGCTGGCGGGGGGGACCCGCACCCACACCCGGCCCCACCCGCACAATCGGTGGTTTTTGAGGATGTCCTCTGTACCTCCCTACATGAAGATACCGCTTCCCCCACCACCCCCACTTCACCCACAGCGCCGCCTGGGGGTGGGACGGGTCGACCCCTAGGGTCGCCCCCTGACGGGGGCTCCGGGGTTGATACGGAGATTCAGCGGACACGACTGAATGCCAGCGTTAAGGGTCGTACCCCCTCCATCCGGCATATTTGTCCGATATTGGTAGGTATGGTTTTTTGCTTGATACAGTGGCTGATTTTTTTGGTTGTTTTCGGTTGAGTAGGTTTTTGGGTGACTTTTTGTGGTAGATTTCGGCTGGGCAGAGATTTGGCTAAAATGGTGGGGAGGTTGGGGATTGGGTAAAGAGTTGGTTTAGGGGATTTTTGCATTTGACTTCTTTCTAATATTGCTGGATTTAGATTGATTTGGATTTTTTGTTGCCTTTTACAACGTCCTCACAATTTAGGAGAATAAACTATCATCAACTTTACCAGTACAGTTATGTCAACCTCTTCCTGTTAACGAATTGCTTGCTACTGAGTACGAGATGATGTGTAACGAGATATTGCAGACTGTTCTGTATGCACGCTATTTACTTTTTTATTTTTACATTTTATATTTTGTATTTTTGATTTTTGTCTCTGTTTAGATTGATGTCTATGGGAGTCGTGGCCGCACCCCACTGCATGAGGCAGTACAGTGTGGTAACGGCCGGCTCGTGAAACTGCTACTCGATTATGGTGCGGATGTAAATGCTCCGATTACCGTACCAGAGCTGGAACTGCAACGGCTACAGAATACCGAAGACCCGATTGACCTACTTCTGGCTGCGGGCTCCAATGTGCTGGCTGAGGCTTGTCGAAATGTGGACAAGGAAATGCTCTATGTAAGCGTGGGGGAAGGCAGTTAGGACTGTTTTCTTTTTACCTATTTCATTGCCTTTCTATCGTAAAAATAAAAACATTAAGCCTGGTTACTTTTTGACAGACAGTTTGACCTTCTAAATTGACTTATTCCCTGTTCTGTGCATATTCTACTTGCCCCCCCCCTCCCAAAAGTGGGTGCCACTTTTGGTACCACATTTTGTCCTAAAAAAATTTGCTTAGAAGGCTTAATTTTCAATATTTTTCCGGCTTCACTGGCATTTTTTAGGGTTTTGAAAGTGGGCCCCCCCTAGAGGGGGGAAGTAGGGGGCTTCTGAAAAGTGGGGGGCGAGTCAAAGGTAAAAATATACCGAAATTTTTAGCGCAAAATTAGTATTTTTAAGGTAAAAACACAAAAATCGTTGTTTTTAAGCTTAAAATGAACTTATATGTCCATAAATTTGCTAAAAATTAAGAAAATTTTTGAAAATTTGACCTCAAAAACCTAATTTTTTGACACTTTTGGGCGACCCCCGAAAAAGTGGGTGGGGGCTTGCCGAAAAGTGGGGGGGGCGAAAGTCGGGGGCCTCCGAAAAGTAGAGGGGGGCTCCGAAAAGTGGAGGGGGGAACCGAAAGTGGGGGCCCACCCCCTCCACTAAACAAATGCCAGTTTCACCGAAGATTTCCCCTCGGTTTTTTCCTTTTTAAGCACTAAATCTGCGCAATTTTTGTAGCATATTTTTTAGAAAAGTTTAAAATTTTCGGCCCTCCCCTAAAGCCGTCCCTCAACAAAAATTTCCAAAGCTCAGGAATCTTCCAAGTCTCTACTAGTCCGAAACAGGAGAGAGCCAACAAGGTTTGTTTGTTTCTTTTTGACCTTTTTTACTTGCATTTCCTGGAAGCCCAGGAATCTTGCAAGTCACTGAGACAAAATGATTGGATTAGTCCGAAACAGGAGAGAGCCAATAAAGATTTGTTTGTTTTACGACATTTTTTGTTTGACTGTTGTAGACCCTGCTAGACCACGGCGCCGTGGACAGTGACCATCGAGCTCTGAGTGTTTCACTGGCCAAAGGCCAGGAGTGTCTAGCCGGCACCCTTCTGGTACGCTCCGTCTTCACGGACCCTGAGTGGCGAGTCAATAAGAAGGGCCTAGATGTGGATGTGCAGCAGCATTTTGTCAAAGGTCGTGCCGTCATTCCCAGCTCTCTGTTTCCCACCACACCGATTATGCTGAACTGGCATGGGCTGAGTAGGTTGTGCTTTTTCTGTGTGAATTTTTCTCTGAAGTCTAAAAAAATCAAAAGTGTTGTCTGGAAAAATTAAAAATTGTTTCGCCGTGGTGGGTGTTGACAGCTTTCAAAGCGGAATAAAGAAGAATAAACAGGCTGATATTGGCATTTTTTGGCTTGCCCGTCGTTTTTCTAAGCTTGCGGTTATCATAGGGGTAATTGATTTTGTTGAATTTCATTCGATAGAATTTTTCATCAATTCTACATAAGGTGTGTATTTTTGAAAAAAATTATTCATGTATTGTTGAGGGTTGGTTTTTATTTTTCTTTTTTCCAGGCTTACCCTACGTTCGTCAGTCATGGTATGAGGGCGCCTGTTCCTTCCTAAATCCCAAGCTGAAACCCAATTGCCCGCTGACCATTCTATGGTCGGCCATCACACGCATTGATATCTCAAAAAATGATATTACCCAACTCCCCGCCTGTATTTTCCAAATGGTTTCCCTGCGGGTGCTCAATGCGGCCCACAACAAGATTGAGGCCCTACCCCTGCCCCAGCCCCCCACTGCCCCCCACGGGGAAAATGGGGGGCAGCAGCCAACGCGGGGGGCTCCGGCCGAGTCCGACTGGAATGTCCCCGTTCTAGAGGAGCTGCATCTGCAGAACAACCGGCTAGAATCGCTACCCGACCTGGTTTTCCTCCTGCCCAACCTACAGGGTCTGGATGTGTCCAACAACAAACTGACCGACCTGTCTTTTGTGATGTGGCTTTCGCCAAAGCTGAAGGATTTCAATGTTTCTTTCAATTTGTTGCGCAGTCTGCCGGCAGCTAGCACTGAACGGCGATCTAGTAGTAATGTGTCCGGGGCCGGCCCAGATCTGGGGTTGGATTTTGGGGGTGGTGGAGGCTCCCCTTCGGGAAGTCTAAAATCTGGGGGTGACCTAACCGGGGGTACTGGGGGTGGCACCAGTGGCGCCAATAATACGAGCAGTTTGGCGGAGTCAGAAACGGGTGATAGTCAGAGTGGGAGCTCACTGAGCGATCTGCGATTCCTGCGGCAAGAGGATACATTTTGTTTTCAGGTAGATTAAAAATTAAATAAATTTTAATTTAATTGAAAATCAAAATGAGGAATTTTGATTTCTGGAGGCGCTTGCATTATCGGGAACGCCTTGTACTGAATTTATGTTCTGTGTCTGAACAGAAATTGTTTGAAGCTGCTACGTTTAGTAATGCTAGATGGTTCTAAACTAAATGCAAGTTAGAGTCTTGAAAACGGTGCCATTTCTGTTTCTGCCATTTTTTCCCTATCTTTTCTAGGAACTACGTCGTCACAATCTGTGGCAAAAGTCAGTGGAAATGAGCGCCGGAGGCGCAGCCTTTGGTCTGCTAGACGATGATTTGGATCTGCCGGGGGGTGGCCCCTCTTCACTCCTAAAAAGAGGGGGTAAACCGGGTGCCGCCTGCCTCACCTCCCTCAACCTGTCGCATAACCAGTTCGATCAGGTGCCAGAAGGGCTGGCCTGCCTGGCGCCTGGGCTAGGCCGGCTAAACCTGGCCTGTAACCAGATAACGGACATGGGCCCGGTCAATGCCTACCCTGCCCGACTGAAACATCTGGACCTTAGCCAGAACCAGGTGGCCCATTGGTTTGCGGAGCCTCGCGGGTCGGCCGAATGCTGCTGTACCTGTGCGACCGCTACCCCTGGGGGTGGTTCTGGCGCCTCCGCAAGCGGCAGGACACATTCTCCGATTCTGTGTAGGTGGAGAGTGGTGGTGTGTATTTTCCTGTGAGAGACTTTTTTAGACGGATAGTAAGGGACTTGGGGTGCCTTCTCATAGTCGCGAATGCATAGAGACACGCGCCTCGACGCCTCAGATTGTAACGTGCCGTTTTAGCCATTTAATTCATGCTCACGAACGTATGCAGACGCTTACATACGCGTGTCTATGCTTGCGACTGGAGCTATGAAATCAGCTTAGTTGATGTATTCCTTCCGTGTGCCATATGTCTTTATCTAGAGAAGGGGGTTTCGTGGTGGGAGGTGGCGATATTGGCACAACTTTCATTTGCTTCATTTAATTTGCTCACGAGGGTGTATTTTATCCATTTCTTTAATTTTTGTTAGGATTTCTATTTTTTGTCCACTTCATCCCATAAATAAATTCCGAAAAAGTAAAACGAAAAAGTAAGTAACCTAACTTGTTCCTAAATTACCCATCATGGTATTAAGGATTTGTTAGGAATGGAGTAGGGCGGGGGATGGGTACAATTTAAACATTTGCCGTGCTTGTGTCACTTCGGTTCAATTTTACCAAATATATATAGAGTTTTGCTGTCACAGTTTAGTGCCTTTTGTTGACATTTTTGTTTGTCTATTTCAGCTCGACGTTCACATTCCGTGGCCCGTACCGCCCGGTCCATCAGCGTGGCGCGTATGGACTCCCTGGGCTCGGGTGGGGCGGGCGGTACCCTCTCCCCGCTGCCCCCGCCCCCCACCTTCTGTCCCCACCGACGTCATACCCGGCTGGAAAACCTGAAAACCCTCGTCCTATCCTGTAATGCCCTCAGTTTCATACAACTGCGGCTCTCCGAGCACCCCCTTACGGGGGAGGTGCCCCCTCCGGGAGGTTCCAGAACCTCCATTTCATCGACTACTGGCTCTGCTGCCAGTGGTTCTACTAGTGAGCAGACGTGTTCTGCGCATCATGCGCAGCCTAGGCGGTCTAGGCGTGCGCAGTCGCGCAGCAGTTCTCATCGCAGTAGTGCTGAGCATGCTCAAGCGGTAGCTAGCCCCCTTACTCCCACCCAACAACAACAACAGCAACAACAGCTTTCGTTGGCTACGCCTAGTCCGACGAAAAAGGTATAGCTAATCATTTTTTCGGTTCTTTTACTTGTAAATTTAATGGAGGTATTATTAATGGCAACAGTTTTATTCAAAACCCTAGACGAGATGCCATCTCAATACTGTTATCGATCGAACGATTGATTTTAATATTGTGCCAGTTGATTAGTGTTGTGTAAAAAATTTTGTTTAGTATTGTTTTGCCATTTTTTGTATCTTTTTTTCTATTTACTATTTTTAGCCACCTTCCGCTCTACGCTCCCAGCAGAATCCCTTTCCAAATCTCAGTATGCTGGATCTGTCGCATAACCGACTGCGAATCATCCCAGCTCGAATCAGCGAACTGACCAGCCTAGCCGTTCTAAATCTGTCGCATAATCCGGCCCTAGCCCTACTCCCGCCCGAAATGGGACTTCTGTCCAAGCTGTGGAATCTCAACTTGGCTGGCTGTAGCCTAGGCGAACCCTTGAAATCGATGATTGAATCCAGGAAGTATAAAACCCTGGAGATTGTGGGATACCTGAAATCGGTTCTTGAGGAGTAGGTTGCTTTTTTGCGGTTTTTTTGCTGTTTTTTGTGGATTTTTTGAATGAGATGTGTTGGAAATTTAGGTTCTCTGTTTGGTTGTTATGAGCAGCAGAGTTCTTGTTTAACACTAAGTTAATTTTGTTACCTATCATGTTCATGATGTTTCGCTGAAGTCTATTGGAATTTGCTAGACTTTTTTGCATAGCATGTTCTTTGGAAAAAGGTTTTTGTTGTTAATTGCTGGAAGGCTTTTTTCGTGCTATTGTTTGTATTCTTTTATTTAAGTTCAAGTAATTTCGTATTTTATTTTCATTTTCAGCTCCAAACCCTATACCCGACTGAAACTGATGATTGTGGGAGTGCAGGGAATTGGGAAAACCTCTCTGCTGGAACAACTGCGCCAAGAGGGAACTTATAGAAAAAATCAGGCTGAGGTAAGCAGACTATTTTAGGAAAATTTGGGTTTTTAGTTTTTATGGTGGGGGGGCGGCTTCAATTTGCGTGGGTACAAGGCTTCTAGGATTTTGGGACAAATTTCAGATTAATTTTCTTTTGTTTTTGCATTTGGCTCCCTTAGAGCCTATGGCGATGTGTGATGCATTTTAGTGTTTCAAACAGGGTTTTTTTTTGGTCGCGGACAAGTGTGCATTTTTGTGCGTTTTTAAAAAATAGTGTGCATTTTGGAAAAAATGTGTGCATTTTTTAAAAAAAACTTGCTTATTTTGAACTATAACGTACATTTTGGCCGTAATTTTGTGTTCTACGCATTTTTGACTTCAACTGGAATCCCACGCTTTAGTTGATGTTTTGATGACGATTTTAAATCTTAACTGGTTAGCACACCTATACTGATATTTAGGCAAATGCAGAACTATACAAACTGACGTATATAGGTGTCGAGTTTTGGCATCTGCAATGCTGTGAACCTGTTGTATATTTATATACGTATGTATGAGCCGATTTCTGGTAGGGTCAACCATAACTTGGACAACCTTCAAAAATCGATTTGGCTCAAACTTTCAGGACTTTTAGCAATCTGACGTAAAAGGAAAACCTCCAAATATTAGAGCTCAACTCCGTATATTCCACGAGTTATAGCAAAATTCGTGATTTTCGACTCTGCCACTAACGTCGCCGTAGGACTTCACCAATCAAAATTGTGCTCAGGCCGATAGAGAAGAGTCAGACAGTCCATATCTTAACCGTACAGCACCACACATGGGGCACTTATCCCTGCCAGTTTGAGTTTTCTAGCATTCATGTTCCGCAGTTTGCGACGGTCGAACCTTAGCGTAAGCCTCCAAGCTCAGTTGGCGCATTTCCACATTTTTTGACCTAGGACCTCATTTTGCCTTAGTACCACACAATTTTCATAAATATTATTTATCTATATGCTACGAACGACCATGCAAAAAATGAGCTAAATCCCAGACCCACTTTTGAGATATGGCCATTCAAAGATCGAAAAATCAACGATTTTGTTGTTGTTGTTGTTGTTGTTGCTTCCGGCCACCTGACCATAGTCAATCGACCCGGGCAGCCCCACCAGGGTGGAGCCGTCCGCATTCCCGGAGAAAGGCTAGGACCTCCAGGGGTCTATCCCAGAGGGCTTGGGCTGAGGGGGATGGGCCCAGGTGGAGAACACGGGCCCTGTTAGCCTGAGGGCAGGAGGAAATGAGGTGCTGCAGGGTGTCTTCTTGGCCTGGACAGAACCTGCAGTAAGGATCCGCTGCTGCCCCGATGCGGTGCAAAAACCAGTTTAGTAGCGGGGTAAACCCGCCAACCCTGAGTTGGGAAAGGACTGTTCTCTCTCTTCTTTTGAGATTGAGTTCAGAGGGGCTGGGGGCGCGCGGGATGTGGTTAAGATAACAGAGTCTGTCTGGCTGGAGACCTGAAATCCACTGGTCGGTAAAGTGCCTGGAAATGAGGCATTTGACCGCACTGAAGTCCACTTCGGTTTCTGATTGGCTGAGGTTACTGGCTAGG
Source organism: Trissonchulus latispiculum (assembly GCA_030248195.1). Lineage (NCBI taxonomy): Eukaryota > Metazoa > Nematoda > Enoplea > Enoplida > Ironidae > Trissonchulus > Trissonchulus latispiculum. The sequence goes on from JASAND010017056.1 coordinate 15,094, forward strand.
TTGGCCAGTCGGTCTGCGGTCTCGTTTCCCTGAATACCCGAGTGCCCGGGTAGCCAGTTGATGGACAGGGTTCTGGGTTGTGCCGACAGGATTCCAGCTATGCGGCTCCAGACTGACGCTTCCAATTCCGTGGAGGCTCTGCTGGGTCCGGACTGCAACTTTTTCAGCAGGGCCTGAGAGTCAGAAAAGATCCTGATGCTCTTGTCTTCGTCGGTGGACACATCCTGCGTCCAGCGCAGTGCAGCGTCCAGAGCTCTCAGTTCTGCACCGAAGCTCGAGGTCAGCATGCCTGCCGGTTCCATTAGGTTCCTGGTCAAGTTTTCTCGGTGGTAAATAATATGGGCTCCGCTTCCTCCGTTCTTCGTACCTTCTTGTGCCGACCCATCAGTGAAGATGGTGATATCGACAGGGTCCAAGGTACTTATGGCAGATTCCGTAGTTGCTTTCCGTTTCTCTGGTGGATCCCTCCTAGAGACGCCGGGGATCTCCGCTGTGACGGAGAGGCCAGGCGGGGATTTCCACGGAGGGAATGGACTAGCTGCAGCCAGTTTCCCCAGGGGCAGGTTGGCGACGGCGGCTTCCGTAGCTAGGGATCTACCTTCTTCTCTCCATGATTTCTGAGAGACTAGTCTCCTGGCCACTGGTGAGTTGAAGGAATCTGCAGTAGGGTTGTTGTCCGGCAGGCACTGGTATTTCTCATAGGCCACTGCAGTGAGGATTTTGGCCCGAACATGGAGAGGAACAAGTCCGGCTTCTTTCACAGTCAAATCAGCCGGGGAACCTCGTGAGCAACCAGTGATCGCCCGGGCGGCTTCATTTTGGATTACCTGGAGCCGTTGCAGGTTGCTGGGGGCAGTCGTGGTCATCCAGGCAGGCCCACAGTACTCAATAGCGGAGGCAATGTACGCCAGGTACACCATTCTGAGGTCCTCTTTGCTGCATCCCCAGGACGTTCCGACCAGGGAGCGTAGGATGTTGTTGCTTTTCCGTAGTTTGGTGATGAGGTGGTCAATATGGGCCCTGAAGGAGAGAGACGGATCAAATTTCACTCCCAGGAATGTGGGAGTTTTGGTAGTTGGGACCCGTTGGCCGCAGATGTACAGGTCAGGGCAGAGGTTTTGCTCCTTATTCCAGGTTGTGAATAGGCAACATTCACATTTCTGGACATTGATGGTCATTTTGTTGAGTTCTGACCACTTCTCAATGGCGTTGAGGGCTTCTTGTATATGACCCGCCGCTACAGTGGGCTGTGGGTGCTTAGACCAGATTGCAACGTCGTCCGCAAAGAGAGAGAATTCAACTCCCTCCGGGATGACCTCGGCCAAGGAGTTGATGAAGATCTGGAAGAGCGTGGGAGACAGAACGCACCCTTGGGGGACACCACAGGCAAATCTTCTGGGCCGACTGAGGGCGCCCTCAAATTCTACGGCGTAGAATCTGTCATTCAGGAAATTCTTTATCCACTGTATAATGCATCGGGGCACGTTGAGTTGGAGGAGGGCTTTCATCAGACCAGGGTGCCAGACACGGTCAAACGCCCTGGAGAAGTCTATTAGGGCCATAACCGTACGATGAGCTGGTTTTCGTTGATTGAATCCATCACTGATGGATTGGGTGATTCTTAAGACTTGATCTTGTGTAGATCGTAGTCTTCTAAATCCCGCTTGGTACTTGGTGATGGCTTGGCTTCGCTCCAGGAAGTATGTGAGCCGACCCAGAACCAGGCGCTCCATGACCTTAGCCATGCACGACGTGAGGGCAATAGGTCTGTAGCTCGGAATCTGGGACGGGTCCTTTCCCGGCTTGGCAATAGGAATGATTTTAGCCCTTCGCCAGACAGCAGGGCAGCCAGATTCCAGGAGAGATCGATTGCAGATGGTCAACAGAATTTCTTTGCCCAGCGGTGTAAGGTGCCTAAGGCTAACGTTGCGGACCCGATCCGGACCAGGGGCTGCATTGGCCTTTAGCCGCTGCAGGGCCAGCTGCAGTTCGCCAGCAGTGAAAGGGCTACACTCCTCCGGTTCATCCGGATCGTGGTGGCAAGGCTGGTTCAGCTGATTTTTGGTGTCCACCATAAATTTCCGGTCCGGCTTTGAAGTTTTAACCGAGGCTACTTGACCATATTCTTTGATGAAGCCATTCGCCTTGGCCAGAGGGGTTGATAAGATTTTCCCATTTCTGGCTAGGCATGCTCCGGACGGCGCTGATTTGGCTTTTCCGCTGATATTTTTGACCGTTCTCCAGATCTCAGTCGGGTCTGTTCGAGGGTTTAGTCTGGAAACATATCTGGCCCAGTGCTCCCGCTTCGAGTTAGAGATGACGATCCTAGCTTCTCTGCAGGCTTCTTTCCAATCTTCCAGCTTGGCCGGGTCACGGCGAGCTTCGGTGGATAGGCGTTCACGCTTTCTGATGGCATCGTTGGCTTCCTGGCTCCACCAGGGGACAGGGGTTCTGGAGTCCCCAAAGGGGGCGCTGGCGTCCTGGGCCTCGGTGACAGCTTTACTGAAGAGATGGACTAGCTGGGCGAGCTTTAGGTCAGATGCGTTGCTGATGCCGGCTAGCTTCTCATCGAGAAGCTTTTCGAATTTAGGCCAATCCGTTTTTGCTAGCCGCTGGTGCTTGATTTTCTTCTTCACACGCGGTCCAGCCGCGTCAATCGACAGCCAGATTGGGTGATGGTCCGAGTCTCCAGGCGAAGCGTCCACCGCCCAGCTGATGGAAGAGACTAGGGAAGAGTGGGCAGCTGAGACATCAGGTGCTGAGCCGTTCCCGGTGACGGGGTTGGTTCGTGTCCTCGATCCATCGTTTACCGGGACAAGGCCTTTGGCCTCCATCCAGGCTTCGAAAGCGTCACCCACTGCATCCGCTGAGTGAGTGGAGTTGTCCCATAGGGGGCTATGCCCGTTGATGTCACCTAGAACCAGTGACCCCCTGCAGGCCGGCAGGGAGGAAGGGTCAAACAGCTGCTGTCTACCGTCACCCGGCGATCTAACCACCGGCGGAACATAGATGTTCGTGATAGTCAGTTCCCTGCCTTCGTAGATGCGGACTGTGACAGATTCTGTGGTCTTGTCTGCAGAGGCACGATGGGGGATGGTGTGGTGTTGGATTCCATGTCTGACCAGGGTGGCAACACCGCCTCCGATTTTGCCTCCCTGGGCATTCGGGTTTCTCTTCACCGTACGGTCCGCTCTGTATGTGGAGTAGCCTTTGATACTGAAAGGCTTAGCCGGCTGCAGATGGGTTTCTTGGAGCACCAGGACATCCACCTTTTTGCTGTGAAGCAATTTTTCCAGTTCAGCCTTTTTGCTGACACTGAGCCCGTTTGAGTTCCATTGCAGTATCCGTAAGGGCCGAGCGGACTGTTTGATTTTGGGGTGACGTTGGCGAGGGATAGGCGGTGGGCTACGACGGCCAGTGGTGGCCGCAGCAGCAGCAGTAGCAGCTGCAGGTGCAGCGAGGGCAGGGGCGGCAGTGGTGACCGCGGCAACCGCAGCAGTAGCAGCTGCAGGTGCAGCGAGGGCAGGGGCGGCAGTGGTGGCCGCGGCAACCGCAGCAGTAGCAGCTGCAGGTGCAGCGAGGGCAGGGGCGGCAGTGGGAGGAGTCGGTGGGGAGCCAACGGCAGGGGTGCTTTGGAGGGGGCTAGTTGGAGTAGGAGGTGGCGGAGCAGGCGTACCCTGGAGGGTACTGGGTGGGGAGGGAGGACAATTGGAACAGAACCATCCATTGGAGTTGGCAGCCAGTAGCTGCCTGACTGTAAAACCCAGACAGACTCTGTGTGACCATTGGCCACATTTCGCGCACGCAATTGAGTAGTCCTTCCTGTTTACATTTACACCACAGGACCCGCAGGGATAGGTAGTAGCAGGGCCTGGGTTTTCCTCTACATCTCCCGCCAAAATCAGTAGCCGGCGCCAGAAGGCGGGGTTGCCTGGGCCGGCATCGAAAAACCCCCTTGGGCAGACCAAAGGAGAATCCTGCCTTCCTTGAGAAGGGAAGAAAAAAGGGTTGCCATTTCGCATCCCCGGGCGGGGGCTTGGGGCACCACATCCCAGGAAGTTCCACCTTTCCACCACGTTGAGGCGACAACATCGGACAGGAATCAACGATTTTCAGCCAAAACAGCGATTATGGCAACTTTGACCCATCGTAGCCGGCTGAAAGGAACAAGTTTTGGCGTAATATCTGGTGGTTTTTTACTGGGGGGGGGGGGGGGGGGGGGGGGGCGCCCCCCCCCCCCGCCCCCCCCCACTTTTTGGGTCCTCCCCACTCGACCTCTTCCCCCCCCCCCCCTCGTTCCCCCCCACTTTTTTGGGCTTCCCCCCCACTCATCCTAAGGTGCCCAGAAATTGCCAAATTTTTAGGATTTTTTGTCTAAATATTCAAAAATTTTTCGGCTTCGCCGGCATTTTTTGGTCGAAAATCGTCTATTTTGGTGCCAAAACGTAATTTTTGTGCACTTTTATGCTTGGTTATAGCTGGTAGAAAACAGGCTTTTTATACTGTGTTTTTGGCATTTTTAGCTCATTTTATTGCCCCCCCCCCCACTTTTGGACCTTCCCCCCTCTCCCCCCCCCAAACTAGTGGGGGGGGCGTCCCCCCACTCTTCCCCCCCACTTATTTTTGCCTAAAAAACCCCAGATATTTTTCGCAAATAAACTAGGTACCATTGGCAACATTTTGGGTCCGTTTCAGCCAAATCTGAGAAATTTTAATTTTTTCGGTTTTTCAACCCCCCCAAAAGCTGCCGAAAAATCGAAAAAAATAAAATTTTTCAGATTTGGCTGAAACTGACCCAAAATGTTGCCAATAGTACCTAGTTTGTTTGCGCAAAATATTACGCCAATACTTGTTCCCTTCAGACGGCCACGATGGGCCAAAGTTGCCATAATCGCTGTTTTGGCTGAAAATCGCTGATTTTTCGAACTTCGAATGGCCATATCTCAAAAGTGGGTCTGGGATTTTGCTCATTTTTTGCATTGACGTTGGTAGCATATAGATAAGTAATATTTATAAAAATTGTGTGGTACTAAGGCATAATGAGGTCGCTAGGTAAAAAATGTGGAAATGCGCCAACTGAGCTTGGAGGCTTAAGCTAAGGTTCGACCGTCGCAAACTGCGGAACATGAATGCTAGAAAACTCAAACTGGCAGGGGTAGGTGCCCCATGTGTGGTGCCTGTACGGTTAAGATATGGACTGTCTGACTCTTCTCTATCGACCTGAGCACAATTTTGATTGGTGAAGTCCTACGGCGACGTTAGTGACAGAGCCGAAAATCACAAATTTTGCTATAACTCGTGGAATATACGGAGTTGAGCTCTAATATTTGGAGGTTTTACTTTTACGTCGGGTTGCTACAAGTCCTGACAGTTTGAGCCATTTTAACCATTTTACCGTTTTAACAGATTAACAAACGGCAATATGAGAGCTCTAACATTGTACGCGTCGAACCGTTATAGAGGAAGAAAATGTAAAGAAATACTTTAAGAGAAATTGGCTTAATCCAGTCGTTTATTTTTGACGATGAAGGAACGCACAGTATAAATACTTTCAACCTAAAGCAAAAATATTTCAATAATTAGTGGCTTTAGTGAAGAAGGATAAAACAAAGAAAGGTCGTTGCGACGTTGCCATGACCGAAAAATAGTACATAAGAAAAGCGGGGGTCGGGGGGGGGCGGCAGCCCCCAGCTAAAAGCTAGAGCTTTTTTTAAAATTTAAAGCACTTTGGAAATTTTTTATAGCATTTTGTGGTTAGCGGAAGCAAAATTTGACTGTGCATTTATGTGTGCATTTTTAAGTTCGAGTGTGCATTTTGGAAAAAAGTGTGCATATGCACAGTAAATATGCACAAGAAACCCTGGTTTCAAACGTTGGCCATGATTTTTCCGTTTCCTCTTATTTTCGTGTTCGAAACCCGCCGGTAAACTTAGACTATTTTAGTTTTTAAAGATTATGGCTATGAGATTCACTTTTGGCTTGCTTCCTTTCTTTTTTTTACGTTTTCGTCAATGTAATAATAGCCTGTAGTATAGTTTACTGTTAATTTTGTCTGTTACTAGGTTTTATTTGTTGGTTGTTTATCAGTGTTTTGTGTTTCTTTTTTTATATTTCTTCAGGGCTGGGCCAAACGTATGGGCCATAAGGATATCAATCGTAAGACGGCCAAAGGGGTGAACATTTCCACGGTGGGTGTGGACGTGGGCGATTGGACCTATGAGGCCAAACGGACCAAGACCCAGCCGGCCCATGGGCAGGTCACGTTTCGGACTTGGGATTTCGGCGGGCAGGTGAGAATGCCGAATGAAAAGATCAGACTGACTGACTGTAGGACAGGCGTTTTCTTTTCATTATTTCTTTATGATTAATGCCTTGTATCTTTCGTGGATCCGCCTGCCACCCTGCTTTTACCTCATTTTCTTGACGAATATCTGAATGACGAAGATAAGCTTTGACTGGGTTTATTTTAAACCTGAAAAGGTGGGGGGTGGGGAGGGAAGAGGGGGTAGCCCCCCACCAGTTGGGGGTGGGTGGGATAAAATGGTCTAAAATTGCTAAAAATACAGTAAAATAGCCTGTTTTGTACATGTACTGCTATAAACTAAGCTAAAAAGTGCTTAACAATTAATTTTTAGAACCAACATAGATCAGTTTTGATTAAAAAATTCCGGCTAAGCCGGAAAATTTTTGAACATTTTGGCCTAAAATCCTTGAAATTTAGCATTTTCTGGGCACTTTATAGGGGGAAGTTCAAATAAGTGGGTGAAGAGGTCGAGTGGGGGGAACCCAAAATGTGGGGTGCCCCCCCCCCCGATAAAGTATGTAAATCCAGTTTGATTAACTTTTGTTTTCTTTTATGTGTGCGAATAATGTTGAACTAATGTTAGGGTGTTCTTTAAGGTTAGGGTCACCTTTGTCTTTAGTGACTACTGACTAGTACTTGCACCAGGGAATGATAGGGACTTTGCTTTTTTATAAACCAGAATAATGTGACTTACCTTTGTTACCCCCCCCCCCCTGTCTTTCTTTGGAATTGATGCAAAAAACCCAACTGAAAACCCCTTATGGAATTTACTGAAACGAATATTTAGTGTCGTCACCGTCTCAACATTAGGGGGAGCGCGTTAGCGCTCCCCCTAGAATAGGGAAAATTTGACGCAATGTGTATAATCTGGACATTGTTTGGCCTGTGGCCAGCGGAGGAGTGGACCGATCGGGCTCAAACTTGGTATGTGAAGAGCCTGTGGGCAGGGGTACATGCTGTGAAAATTTCAGCCGGATCGGCCGGGTAGATCTTGAGATATGAAAATTGGCCCCCCGAGCAGGTCGCGTTTCTCCTCTTTTTTTTCCCCAGGGGTGCAGGTCGGAAGACCCTTCAGAGCCCTACTATTTTAAGTTTTTTTTGTACAAAAAGTTCCGCAATTCCGGGGAAATTACTTCCCGCGGTTTCCGGACCCCCCCCCAGGCCCCCACCCCCCCCCCCCCCCCCGGTGGGGACCCCCCAAGTGACCCCCGGAAAAAAACTAAGTCCGAAAATAATCTAGCCTCGAAATAGATCGCAGCGAGCGAAGCTGGGCTCTCATATTGCTCATGTGGCATGGCCCAAGAGTGGAGGTCTCCATTTGAGAGTTTGGTGTTGGTCGGTCATCTGTGGCGCCCTGGCCAGCGGTCAGTAGTTAACGTGTAAAAGGGGGGTCTGGCCTACGGAGTAGGCAGCCCTATACATAAGAGCTGCTGGGCTGAGGTTTCGTATTCGAATAGGAACCCCTATATGGTGAATCTAAATGGCCCATTAGTTTCGCTCTAGGACCTATCCATGTGGCTGGGGGGCACCCTGATGGTGGTGGGCCCTACCGTGTCGCAACTCCAACTTTAACCTCTTCTACAGAAATATCTACAGTGAGCAGGTCTCTCTTATTTGGGGTTTGGGGTGGGGTGCGGGAGGACTACAGCATAGGCTATAGTAGGTTTCGCCCGGACCCCTGTGGCGCCCTGGCCAGGGGTCCGGACCGGGGACCGGGTCCAAAATGGCCAAAAATCGATTTTTCCAAAAGTGACCAAGTTTGGTATCAAATGAAAGCCCTTGGTGAGGCGAACATTTTTTGTCATTGGAGGACCCCTCCAAAGTGACCCCAGCGGCCTGTGGCGCCCTGACCAGGGTCCGGACCGGTCCAAAATGCCCAAAAATCGATTTTTCCAAAAGTGGCTAAGTTTGGTATCAAATGAAAGCCCATGGTGAGGCGAACATTTTTTGTCATTGGAGGACCCCTCCAAAGTGACCCCAGCGGCCTGTGGCGCCCTGACCAGGGTCCGGACCGGTCCAAAATGCCCAAAAATCGATTTTTCCAAAAGTGGCTAAGTTTGGTATCAAATGAAAGCCCATGGTGAGGCGAACATTTTTTGTCATTGGAGGACCCCTCCAAAGTGGCCCCAGCGGCCTGTGGCGCCCTGACCAGGGTCCGGACTGGTCAAAAATCGGTTTTTTAAAAAAAATTTCCAAGTTTGCTATCAAATGAAACCCTTGGTGAGGCGAACATTTTTTGTCATCGGAGGACCCCTCCAAAGTGGACCCAGCGGCCTGTGGCGCCGTGACCAGGGTCCGGACCGGTCCAAAATCGATTTTTTTAAAAGTTTTCAAGTTTGGTATCAAATGAAAGCCCTTGGTGAGGCGAACATTTTATCTCATTGGAGGGCCCCTCCAAACTGGTCCCAGCGGCCTGTGGCGCCCTGACCAGGGTCCGGACCGGTCCAAAATCAATTTTTTGAAAGGTTTTCAAGTTTGGTATCAAATGAAAGCCCTTGGTGAGGCGAACATTTTATCTCATTGGAGGACCCCTCCAAACTGGTCCCTAGCGACCTGTGACGGCCTGGCAAGGGGTCCTAATTGGTCAAAAATCAAAATTTCCAAAAGTTGTCAAATTTGGTTTTAAGTGAAAGCCCTAAATGAGCAGAGCAATGCATATCCAAGGTTACGGTGCTGGATGGCTTTTAAAATAGCCTTCCTGCCTAAGATAACGCACCGTGTAAAAAGTTATGAAAAGGCCATGAACAGTGGCCTTCCTACCTAAGATAACGCACCGTGTAAAAAGTTCTGAAAAGGCCATGAACAGTGGCCTTCCTGCCTAAGATAACGCACCGTGTAAAAAGTTCTGAAAAGGCCATGAACAGTGGCCTTCCAGCCTAAGATAACGCTCCGTGTATAATGTTCTGTAGAGGCCATGAACAGTGGCCTTCCAGCCTAAGATGACGCACCGTGTATAAAGTTCTGAAAAGGCTATTAACAGGCATTTTTCCGCTTCAGCAAACACATTCAGTTGAACTAGAACGTTTTCATCCAGCCTGTTTGCGGTAGCTAGCTTTGCTTACATTGTGTATGTATGTATGCAACTTCTCTGACATGATTTTCTCTGCAGCGGAAAAATAAGCGAAACTAGGGGGGAAAATGCCCTCGACGGGCAACCAACTTGGTAGAATAGGGAAAGAATTGAATCTTAAATACACGGTACATGGTTACAACTGAGATTCTGCTGAAGCGGAAAAATGCCGTTTCTCAGCGACTAAAATGGCAGAATCCAGCTTTGTGCGCCGAATAGGGAATCTACTCGGCGACTAAAATGAAAGAAACCAGCTTTGTGCGCCGAATAGGGATCTACTTGGCGACTAAAATGAAAGAAACCAGCTTTGTGCGCCGAATAGGGAATCTACTCGGCGACTAAAATGAAAGAAACCAGCTTTGTCGCCGAATAGGGAATTCCCTCCTTCCGCCCTATTCGCGCGAACTTTGAAGCCTATTATATATGTGTTGCTTTGCTAAATTATGATAGAGAGCTTCAAAATGGCAGAATTACTTCAGAATGCAAAACAACAGTTTCATCAAGCACTTAAATCATGGTTTTCACAGGCATAAATACGCTGTCTTCGATGTGGTATCAGAAACATTGAGAGCATATATATACGATTTGGATATTGTTGCTGATATACGTATGTAGTATCTGTATTATCATAGGGGTCGCGGCAGCGACCCCTATAATATGTGTCAAAAGTCCCTGGAGACACCGTAAAATAAGCTGCGCAGAGGCTGCGCAAAATCCTGCGCAGATCCTGCGCAGATTTCATGCGCAAATTGTAGAGCACATCGAGTTTAGTATGTGTGCGAAGTTTCAGCCCCGTATCACTCTCCGTTAAAAAGTTGTGCCCCGGACCGGTTATGGCGGCGATGTTTTTTTTTTCCGGTTTCTCCTATTTAATGGTCGTATTGTCCTGACTTTCCGCCTCTTTCACGTAATCTGCAGCGGAGGCCGGACCTAAAGGGGTATAGGGTCTGGTAGTACCCCATGCGCCATTTAAGAATCGCTACTTTTTTTGCGCCGCAGGTGCGCCACAGCGCCGCAGCGGCGCCGCAAAGTCGGCTCAGAGCGAAAAGTGACCATTTTTGTGGTCGCTGCGCAGCTCGAACGTTAGGAGCTGGAGCCGATTTCTTTTTATATTCAGAAACTACATATATTGAACTAACTAAATAGCTAAGTCTCGTTTCTCTATCACTTCCCATGCGACCACAGTGGCCGGTCAAAAATGGTGAAAATTCGAAAAATGAAAAATCGAAATTTTTCGCTGTGTATTCAACTTAGAAAGCTCAATTCTTTCATACAAAGGTTTTCTGGCACGGCGAATTGATTCCCGTAAGCAGTTTTGCCGTCGGACCCACCCATATTGCTGGGCTGGTTCCACTTTGCTGTCGGGAGGGTCAAGTCGGTACCGACTTCCAAGAACACCATATAGGACTGTGCATAGCCTCTCAAAACTTTGTCCATAGGGGTTTTCTGGTGCGCCCAGCTCATTTCCGGAGTCCGTTTTGCCGTCCGACCCACCCATTTTGCTGGACTGGCTCCACTTTGCCGTTTGAAGGGTAAATCGGGTAGGGGGTCAAGTGGTCAAAAATAAGATTTTTCAAAAGTGGTCAAATTTGGTACCAAATGAAAGCGCTAAGTGAGCTGAACAACTTTTGTCATAGAATTGCATGCTCAAAGTGGCTGTAGAGTGCTGTGGTGGGGTGGGGTGGGGTCTTAGGCGATTTTGGGCCAAAAATGAAATTTTTCGAAAGTGGTCAAATTTGGTATCAAATGAAAGCCCGCATCGAACTGAGCAACTTTTGTCATAGAAGTGCGTACCTAAAGTGGCTGTAGAGGGCTGTGGTGGGGTGGGGTGGGGACTTAGGCGATTTTGGGTCAAAAATTAAAATTTTCAAAAGTGGTCAAATTTGGTACCAAATGAAAGCCCGCATCGAACTGAGCAACTTTTGTCATAGAAGTGCGTACCTAAAGTGGCTGTAGAGGGCTGTGGTGGGGTGGGGTGGGGACTTAGGCGATTTTGGGTCAAAAATTAAAATTTTCAAAAGTGGTCAAATTTGGTACCAAATGAAAGCCCGCATCGAACTGAGCAACTTTTGTCATAGAAGTGCGTACCTAAAGTGGCTGTAGAGGCCTGTGGTGGGGTGGGGTGGGGACTTAGGCGATTTTGGGTCAAAAATTAAAATTTTCAAAAGTGGTCAAATTTCGAGTCAAATGAAGGCCCGCATCGAACTGAACAACTTTCGCCATAGAACCACCCACCCAAACTTGCTGTGTCGGATTTATATACTTTCTTTCTCAACCGGATTAAACGACAGACATAGACATAGACATAGACGACCAACACACATATTATCCCCTTTTGTGCGGAGCATTTTTGTTACTTGTATATATATGTGTGTGTGCTCCGTTCTGATCTTGCCTAGAATTGATACAATCAAACATTATACGTACGTATATATATTAGAATAAATGAAATGCGATTGATTGCACATGTTTTAGCACAAGGACTGTCGACCACAAATTGTTTAAACTGTCTACTTATTGTTGCTTTCTGTTGGTCCTGGTAGCGGTTGTATGCGTAAAATATTTCACGGATCAGGTAGCTCAAAAAGAAATTAACCTAGCGCCACCCCTATTCACCACGCAACCGGCACGTGAAATGTCATATTGAGCGCAATGCTTACGTTGGCAGTTCCCAACAGAATAATTACCTCTATATTTCCTCCCGAAAGACGATAAGTTCGCGCGAATAGGGCGGAAGGAGGGAATTCCCTATTCGGCGACAAAGCTGGTTTCTTTCATTTTAGTCGCCGAGTAGATTCCCTATTCGGCGCACAAAGCTGGTTTCTTTCATTTTAGTCGCCAAGTAGATCCCTATTCGGCGCACAAAGCTGGTTTCTTTCATTTTAGTCGCCGAGTAGATTCCCTATTCGGCGCACAAAGCTGGTTTCTGCCATTTTAGTCGCTGAGAAACGGCATTTTTCCGCTTCAGCAGAATCTCAGTTGTAACCATGTACCGTGTATTTAAGATTCAATTCTTTCCCTATTCTACCAAGTTGGTTGCCCGTCGAGGGCATTTTCCCCCCTAGTTTTTATCATTTTGTCAGTTTTTCGATATTTAGCAATCGTATTTTTGATTTTTTATTTCAGCGGGAATACTATGCCACGCATCAGTACTTCCTGTCCAAACGGTCGCTCTACCTGGTCTGTTGGCGTGTCACTGATGGGGAGGCTGGAATCAGCGAAATTACCCAGTGGCTGGTCAATATTCAGGTAGGCCGGCCGGCAACCAGCCAAACACGAGCTCCAGGGAATAGTTCTCGCTTTGGCTAACGGTGCTCTAATCTAAAGCCATTGGCTCTCTCCTAGTTCGGACTAAAGGCTTTTGCCTTAGTGACTGCAGACTGGCAGGCGTTTTTTCATTATTTCTTTATGATTAATGCCTTGTATCCTTCGTGGATCCTCCTGCTAGCCTGCTTTTATCTCATTTTCTTGATGTAAATGCCAATGTACACTGGGCTTTTTCTAGGCGAAAAAAAAGCAGGGGTGGGGAGAGTGGGGGGGGACCCAAAAGTGGGGGAGGGGAATCCAAAGTGGGCTAAAATCTAAAAATGCAGTAAAAATAGCCTGTTTTCTACATATACTGCTATAACTATGCTAAAAAGTGCTCAAAAATCGAGTTTGAGTACCAAAATAGACGAGTTTTGACAAAAAATACCGGCGAAGCCGGAAAATTTTTGAAAATTTTGACCAAAAATCCTTAAAATTTGGCATTTTCTGGGCACCTTATGGTGAGTGGGGAGGAGAAGCCCAAAAAAGTGGGGGTGGGGCCGAGTGGGGGGGGGGAAGGGGTCGAGTGGGGGGCCCAAAAAGTGGGGGGCGCCCCCCCAGTAAAAAAGCCCAGTGTACAGATATGTAGTTTTCAATTTAAGCCAAGTTGTGATTTTTTGAGCTTTTTGTGCCCCCCCCCCCGGCTGTCTTTGGGTAAGAGCCCTCCAAGTCGAGTTAGGAGAGAGGAGTACCTTAAATTTCAATTTTTTAATTTAAATGGTTTTATACTGATTACATATATACGTATTTAATTTAAAAATTTTATATATTTTCAGATATTTTCAGATATTTTTTCTAATTCTTTTTTGTATTTTTGCAGGCACGTGCTCCCAACAGCCCCGTGATAATTGTGGGTACCCACTACGACGAGGTGCAAAATAATCGGAAAAAGTTCCCCGAAGCCTACATTGAAGACCTGCAGCGTCTGATCCGAGAGCGTTTTGTGGCCGTTCAAGATGCCGATAAAAAAGGACTGCCGCGCGTCGTTGACTCGGTGATTGTTTCCTGTAAGACCCGGTTTAATGTCCGCGTCCTGTGCAATCTGATCTATAATACGGCCTTCGAGCTGCGATCGCCAGGTATTTTATATTTACATGTTTTTTTGAGTTTTTTTGCTTCTGACGATTGATTTCTTTGACTTTCTTGTTTAGCAACCACTGAAACTGAAGCAGGTTTGACATTTCGGGGGCATGCCACTGTGGGGGTCCAGGATTTGGTGACCGGGGGAGGGGGGTGGTAAAATTTTTGCACAGGGGGTCTGGGTAGCGGCGCCCTCCAGAAGTTGAAGAAATTTTTTGTTGTTGCAATAAAATCGGTCTTCGGATTTTTAGGCAAAAAATGGTAATTTTCTCCCAAAAACTTGCATGCATTTGAAGCTTTTTCTTCATAAATACAATACATACATAAATACGCCGAGGGCGCAGAATTTTTTGTTTTTTGCCCTTTTCCCTATTTTTCTCCTTAATTTTTCCTACCTTCGAATCACGACGGGGAGATCCGCCCCTGGGTCATGCATACAAACATGCGTTAGTTCTGATATTTTGTCTGCGCTAGTTTTGATTTATAGCACTGGGCTCGGTTACCAGGCCCTTCATGATTATTATGTTGGATTATATAATATGTATTTGAAATGTGATTTTCTTATGAAATTCGTTTTTTCATTTCCTACTTTTATTTTCTTTTGGAACAAATTTGTAATTTTGCTAATTCTTGCTTCATTGTAGCATTTATTATATACGTACTTTCTTTTCCCTTACAATTTGAAATTCCTTTTGAAAGGGTTGCTGTTTTCTTCCATTCTAGGCACGAAAGAGCGCCTACTGGATCAGAAGATCCCGGCCTCCTATCTAGCCCTGGAGGAGGTGATCTGTCTGATTGCGGCCGAGCGCAAGGAGCAGGGCAAAGATCCCGTCCTGACCACGGATCAATTTAGGTAGCAGTTTAGTGTGTCTTAAGGTGGTGGTATCCTGGTACTCCTTTTGTGCAGTGCTTTTGTGGTGATTTTTTGATGAAACGCTGTAACTTTAGCTCAGTTTTTGGGAGTTGTTGGAAAGAGCACTATACATCCTTTGAAATCTAAATCTAAGTTTAAATAATGAGTATGTAACCGAACCCGGGGGGGGTTCAAGGGGTCTAGACCCCCTTTTGGGGTGACAAAATAGAAAAGTTTTGCTATTTTTATAGCAAAAACAGCTATTTTTAAAAATGTTTCGCGCCTTCGGCGCGATAATTTACTTTTTGCAAGAAATAAACATCCAATCTACGTTTATTGGGCAAAAATGCAAAAATTCTTCAACTTCTGGGGGACTCCGCCCCCTAGACCCTCTTGTATTTTACCTTGGACCCCCCCCCTTTTCAAAATCCTGGGTACGGGCCTGTGTATACGTATTCCCTTACTGGTCAAATAGCCCTCAGCTTTTCTGAGTTTTCACAAATCAAACAGTTAGAACAACTTAATATTAATTTATATTTCTTGGTCTGACATTTTTTAGTAAGTTTTTTCCTACAGTCTCTTGTGATGTATTTTCAGAAACTGTGTTCAGACAAAAATGATGCAACGTCATGGCTCCAAGTTTCGCGATTTCGCAGAGCTGAATCAGGCTACGGCATTTTTGCATGAGAATGGTAGGTAATTTGACTGGTTGTACTGATTTGGGGGGGTCGTCATAAATTGATATTTTTGATAATCCATGGTGCTAAACCATTGGCTAAAATTGATCATAGTTTTGAAATTTCGTATTTTGTGCTGTTACTGTCCAAAAAAGTTTGCTGGGATTTGTGAGGACAAAGCTGAAATTGCTTTGGCTTTTTTGAAACGGAAGGAAATAATACCCGGTTTTTTAGTCTATCGGGGGAGGGCGTTTTATGTATGTTTTTATTTGGAGTATTTTTTACTTGTTTTAGGTGTCCTATTGCACTATGAAGATGCCACCCTGAAAGATTTATACTTCCTGGACCCACAATGGTTGTGTGACATTTTGGCCCACGTCATTACCATTCGTGAAATTAATCCTTTTGCCAAAAATGGTAATAAATGTTTAAAATTTCAAAAACCGATAAATTTTTAAAAAGGCAAATAATTATTTGTGTGATTTTCTTTTTGTTTTCGGCAAATTTTCAGAAAAAATTATTTGCATAACTATACTTTAATTTCTAGTTAATTCTGCAATTTTGTAATTACGTTGTATACGATAATTGTATGTAATCGTACAATTAATTATGTCGACATTTTGCTGTGTAGGTCTAATGAAAACTGACGATCTGAAACTGCTGTTCAAATCGTCCCGCTTCGCCCCGTCCAACATTCGATCCTACATCCTGAATTTGCTACAGAAGTTTGAGGTGGCCCTAACCTGGGACAACCGCACCCTTCTAATTCCATGCCTCCTGCCTGATGAATATCAGCTACGGGGCGGTTATCCCGATTGTGAAGTTAAGGTACATTATTGACCACAAAAAATGGGCCAAGTTTCCAGAAATGATGATTGTTGGATTATTTCCGACATTTTGTAAAAATTGTTGACTTTTTTGTGAGACGTTTGTCACGAGACGTCGAACACTAAGTGTCCTAGAAAGTCCCAGGTTTGGCCGTTACAGATATTAATCATGACACTCCGCTATGGCATATTGAGGTAAATATTGCCGTGTGCATCAGTTTACTTTGGGTTTACTTTCTGCAAAAAAATAGGAAAAGTGGGGCGACTTAAGGTTGTCTAGACTGAGCTTACATCAATGCAATACTTAACCTATTCCTGGTAAAGTGCTGAAAAATTCAGTTTTAGTGGCAACAAAATAGTCAATTTTAGATTCTGGAAAACGCCGGAACACCCTTGAAAGCCGGAATTGTGTTTTGCAAAATGTAACCTAAAATTCAAAAAAATTGGCAATTTCTTGGCCATCTCAAAGTAAGCGGAGGTTAAAAGCGTAAAACAAATGGAGATACGTCCAATTAAGGGCGGGGTGAGGTCCAAAAAGCGGGGTGGAGCCCACTAAAGTAAATCTTGTCTCATACCATTGTTTTGTCTGTAATATTCTGTTTTAATTTATTTTCATGTTTCTTTTGTTCTTTTTTCAGATTTCCATCAAATCCAAGGGCTGGCTGGCCAAGGCCAAAAAATTCAACCTTCCCGTGCCCCTACTTGGGCCCCCGCAACCGCCCTCTCTTGGTACCTCAAACAGTGAGCTTAACACCCCCTCCTCCGAAGCAGGTAGCGGGGGTCAGCCGGCCCCCCAAATTAGTTACCCCTTCCCCCCAGATTTTTCCGGAATTTCGGGGGGCGGGGCTTCCTCCGGATCGCCCCCCGAAATTATCCGGGCCATACCCCTGTTCACCCTGAACCGGCCACGGAAAACCCCCCGAGAACTGGACCAAGAATATTATGTCAACTGTCGCCACACTGAGGAGGGCTGCATTCGTCGACTGTACATTATGTCATATTTTCCCAGCGGCTTCTGGTCTCGCCTCATCACTCGAATTCTGGGCGATGAAACCATACCCTCCGTGATGTCCCAGTATTTTCGGGTTTCGTCCAACGTCAAACCGACTGACAGTAAACTCTACCGAATTTTGGACACGGCCCCTGAATGGCTGCTGTGGCAAACGGGTCTGGAAGTACGATTTCTAGGTCATACCCTGTTTAGCCTGAAGGAATTTTTACCCCTGGCCCAAGTTCGTGATGTTAACTATAAGGATCTACGGTTTCGCTATGAACAGGAAAAATTGTGGACCTCCTTTTTGGCCCAAGAAATGTCCGTAATGGAACTGTACCTGCCCACCCAGCTATTGACGCTTCGTTACCAAGGAGAAGATGGTAAACCCAGTCTGGTAATGCTGCAAACGGACTATCAAATGATGACCAAACTGTTAGCAACCACTGTAGAACTCATTGATACCCTTCTGGAAGATTGGTACCCCAGTATTGGGACTCGATTTGTGCATACTTCGGAGGGAAAATTTCTGGTTACCCGCCTGGTACCCTGTAGTGGCTGTCTGGCTGATGTTATGCTACGGTCCCGATCCTATCCGGGGGATTTGGGGACCGCCCCCATAGCGGATGTGGACAGCTCGTGGACCATTCTGTCCCTGGGGACTTCGGGGGAAATTGAGGAACTGACCCCTGGCAAGTGTGGGGGTGGGGGACCTGCGGCCCCTCCACCCAAATCCAAAACCTTTGATTCGGGCCTAACGGAATTGGCTGCGGGCCGTAAACGCCGGCCCAGTGACAGCTCGCAGGATTCTGGCGTGGCCCCTGATACGGCTGTTGATGCGTAAGTTTCCTGTCTTTTTTTGAAGGTAGATTTCTTGGATTTCTGATGGGATTTCTTTTTCCTGCGTATTTTCTGGTTTTAAACATATAGTTTTGCCCAGACGGTGGGCATTTTTGCAAAATAGTTTGCAAATTTTTACGTTTATAATATTATAAGCTAGCTAAATTGTTGGAATTTAAGGCTGCCTTTACAACTGCGGTAATGCAAGCGCGTTTTTGAAAGCTAATGGTAAAAGTGGTTAAATTGTAATTTTTGCTTGTTGGGGGGGGGGGGAGGGAGCTCGGCATTAGTAGGGGGGGACTAATTGCTTTTTCGTTCTTCCTTGATAGTTTTTGTACCTGTTTCTGCCTTTTGTTTCAGCCTGAAAACGGGCAATAGTCTTGGGGAGCTGAACTATACCATACCCGGTCTTGTGGAGGGTGATGGCGCCACTCTACCCGCCTCTTCCTGTCAGAAACTACAGTCTGTGGATCATCATGTGTACAGTTTTACTGTAGAGGACTGTATTCTGGCGGCTCACTATGCCACCATACCCAAGTGTCCCAAGCATGGCCTCATGCCCCTCCGTGGTCTGGCACCGGATACGGTAAATACACAGAAATATTTACAAACATATATATATACATACATAAATATTTTAGTAAATGCCTATGTATGTGGCTACAATTGTTGGGTTTTTCGCGGGCATTTGGTTTCCGTTTTAGTATTTGCATTTAGTTGTCACGATTGTGTTTTTTCTTTGGGCTTTAAAAAAGCGATTTTTTCCTCAGGGAATGTATATACTATGTTGTTGTTGACATGTTTGGTTTCTTAACGAAATGATTTGTGAGTTTGTATTAATATTTTAGGTATTTTTGGATTTGGGTGAGCTATTTCTGGTCCTTCCGGAGCAGGTTAAACGTGGCAAGCTGTTGGGACGTGGTGCCTTTGGATTTGTCTTTAAGGCTGCTGTCAAATTCAGGGTAAGAAAGGGTATTTAGCCTTATAGTTATGTGCCTACACGGGTATAAGCACTAGATTGAATATGTTTATTACGCTTTTTTGGGTGTCTGGGAGATTTTTGGAAGGAAAGGGCCATAATTTAATTCTACGGCGACCTTCCAAGCCCTGTGATGTTCTTGTTCGAAAACAAAATTGGGAGATAAAATAATTTCTGATTCGAATTTCGAATCAAGCCGATTTTGATAAATCGAAAAGATGGTGTAAATGAGTTTTAACAGCCTTTCCGGTTTATATTCCAAACCGTTAGGTTTGTTTTTTGCTACTTTTTGCTACTCGGGCTGTTCACAGTTCAGTGTACTATGTGTACATTGCATAATATATTATGTGCATATTCAGAATTTGTTTTTTTTGCATTTACGTATATATGTTTTGTTTTGCATTTACGTATGTACTTTTTCAGGGCATGTCACATTATACTGATGTGGCCATGAAAATGTTGCAACCAGTGGATCCTGGTTTTGGCGCTCGGCCAAGTGCCGTTACCGCTTACAAGGTATTGTTGTGAATCTCTTGATTATACAGTACTTGTGTTGTAAAGTCCCTTTGAGTATATACGTATTAGGGATCGACCGGAATTCCGGTTCCGGTTCCGGTTCCGGTACTTTTTGGTTCCGGTTCCGGTTCCGGTTCCGGTTTTTGAAAACGTACCGGAACCGGAACCAATTTTAGCCTATTATCAAAAGCAAAATTTTATTAAAATTTTCAAAAATTTTATCAAACTTCTTTAAAACTTTCTGAAAAACTGCGATTCTCTTATAACCAGAATATGACTTATTCAAAAATTTTCGCCTGCGGCGCTATTGCATTACTTAGAATGTTTTGAATTTGTAATAACAATGTCTAATGTATCATTGTTATGAATTTTAATATATTATAAAACAAAAATAATACTTAATAACTCAGATTAGATAGCACAAGACCGCCGATACTTTTAAATTTAAGTAGTGGTAAAGATAACTAATGCTGAGTTGAAATTATTGAAGCCTTGGCGTCGACCTATGCTATTTCAAAATTATAGAGTGCGCTGTTGTATAATCAAATGTCAGTTTTAGCTTAAAATTAATCTTTTTAATTGTTTTAATCGAGACTGGACTTTAAATATGGACTACGAACTGACTTATTTTGCCGAAAGCGGTAAGAGCAGTTTCTGGTGCTCGCAAAAATTTCGTGGAATCAGTTTCTGTCTACTTATTTAGCTTAATTGAAAATTCAGCTTAACTATGTATAATTAAGAAATTAAATTTTATTTGCCAGTAAATCTGCTTTAAAAGTCAACTGGCATTCAATTAAATGATTCATCGAAAATCGTATATATAATGTAAAATACAGATCGAATAATATATATATAAATATAGCATATTCATACCGTGTATAAATAATATTAAATTTTAGTTTTAAAGCTATGTATATTATGTAGTAAAGTTTAACTATGCTATAAGACAAAAATCTCTTAATAAATTGCAAATTTCGTGTTCATGCATTGAAATAACTACGTATATAAAATATAATTCAAACGTTATTACAATGTTCTAGTAACTACAAAAAAGCAAAAAATTCAGCAAAAATTGTCCAAAACGTCAGAAAAAATTTTCTATTTTTGTAGTGTTAAAGAGCTGGTTCCGGTTCCGGTTCCGGCTTTTTAAAGCCAGTTCCGGTTCCGGTTCCGGTTTTTTGGAGTTCCGGTCGATCCCTAATACGTATGTAGGTAGGGATATGGGTGTGCGGAGAATTTTCACACTCTAAAATTTAGCTAAAATCTACGTATGCAGTTTAAATGTTTAAAATCCACGTTTACTACAGTAATTGTCTAATTTGATTGCGCATAACCGGTTATTTAGCCTTCCTACCAGCAATGTTCCTGTAGCTTAGCTTTAGGACATTGCTACTTGCACTGTTATACCCAATTGACATTATTTATTTTTTAGTTAATTATTTAACTAATTATAAATTGATTAACTAATTAATAATTAATTAATAATTAATTTCTTTTCTTTTTATTTTGTTTTTGTTTTCTAGGCAGCCTTTTCCAAGTGGCAACGCGACCCGATGCAGTATGCCTGTCGGGCCTACTGTACGGCGCGTCAAGAGTTGAACGTTCTAGCCAGCCTTCGACACCCCTATGTCGTTTCCCTGTTGGGAGTTTGTCCCCGACCCCTGGCCTTGGTTGTGTCACTGGCCCCCCTTGGCTCTCTGAACAATCTCCTGAATAACTATCGACGTAGTGGTGCCCGGCTGCATCTGACGGTTATACAGGAAACGGCTGCACAGGTGATTTTTGACCCGGGGGGGGGGGAGGATTTTTTGGGGTGAATTGAAAAAATATTGAAAAGGCTGGTTTTCTTCAGGGTCTTTGTGAATTTTTTGGTAAGAAAAAATATGATTGAAAAGGCATGTTTTCTTTTGGGGTTTTCGGAAGGGATGCTCTGTTTTTTTTCTGGCTCTTGTCATAGTGATATATACATACGTACTTTAGTTGTTGTCAGGGTACTGGAAATAGACGTGTTTTGCTCGTCGAGTTTTCTTCGGTTTCTATAGCTGGGCAATGGTTTTTCTCAGTTTTTATTCTGCTTCTTACTGCTGCGCCTGGATGGCAACAAAAAAACCAAAGCATATTTTCAGGGTTTTCGCCCATCTATTAGGTGCACAGTAGTGGGAGAAATTTCTGGAAATAATATGGTGGGGTTGGTTTCTCTTGTTGTTTGTTTTCCTTTGCTGATTTTGGGTTTCCGGGTCCCAGAATTATAGGATGCAAAGTGGGCACAACTATTTTAGGAAACTTTGTAAACACGATGACTTTGCTTTGCTGGGGGAGAAATTTCATCTGTGAAAATTTTGAGGGCAGAGGAGAGACCAGTTTTTGTGTGAGATTGCTTTGGCCCTTTGGCATTGTTTGCTCTAAAAGTTTGTTTATTATTGTTTGTTTATTATTTTTTGATATTTTATTATTCTAGGTAGCTAAATCCATGGAATATCTTCATCAAAATCGAGTGATCTACCGCGATTTAAAGTCCGAAAATGTTCTCGTGTGGCAGTTTCCCCCACCCTTCAGTCATTTGACAACGGTTGAGGTTTGTTGATTGATTTATTGATTTTTTCATGGATTTATTTTTGACCATTAATTTGTAGAGACTGAAACGGAACCGAATTTAACATTATAAAACCCCTACACCCAAAACTCTAATTTTCGCGTAAGAACCTTTGCGTACAATATTGGATGGTTTTTAAAATCTAATTTTTAAAAAAATTAGACTCTATTCAATTTATGAGTATTGATTATTAGCGAGATTTTTGCAACAATATACGTACTTTGTTCGCTGAAAAGGTAAACTTTACTAAAAAAATTTTTTAAGGAGCTGTACTGTATGCATACTGTATGTGGGTTCCACTGACACACTTCTGTGGGTTCTTACTTATTTGCTGGCATTAACATGGTGTTTTTCTGTTGGACTTATTTAGGTGAAACTTGGGGACTACGGTATCAGTCGAAGCATTTTGCCGGCCGGTGGAACCAAAGGTTTTGGTGGAACTGAAGGGTAAGCGTTTTTAAATTTAAATTTTAAATTTTTAAAAATGTTATCAGGACCCCTTCGTGTTACTGCTTTTTGGCTGTAATATGACAGTTTTAAATCCGATTGAGTTGATATTAATTTTTGACAATATTTTTATGTCGTATTTACTAATTTTTAGATTTATTGCTCCAGAAATTATGAGATATAACGGAGAGGAAGAATATACAGAAAAGGTACTCTATTATTTGCAATCAAAGAATGAATGAAATTATTTTCTGGCAAGTTTTTCATAAATTAAGATAAATGATTTTATCAACTCTCCTGTGTTCGTGTTTTTGTTTTTGTTTGACCCACTATAAAGTTGGGATGGAGACCTCTTATTAAATTTTGGAACTGAAAAATTCACCCATTTTAATCAAATTTTTGTCTGTCTGTAGAAAACCTAGAACCAGTACACCTAGAAACGTTTTGGGGGAGTATATATGCGAATTTAGTCAGGACAAGGGGTTAGCAGGAATACTTTCTTTTTCGATTTTTCTTTTTCGGAAAAAACCCCACTTTATGCTATTCTCCCCTTTTGTTCGTAGACTATTAATTGTAGTAAAATCTGGACACCCTGTATGCCTTTACCCCCGCATCGTACCATAGTTTTCTATTCGGATTTCGAAGTATGCAATTTGCCACACTGTAGTTACAACTCAAATTGCTATGCTCTGGGCTTATTCTCCTGGGGGGGGGGGGCCCATAAACACCCTTCCCCCCCCCCGAAAAATCGTCCCCCCCCCCAAAAATCGCCCCCCCCCAAAAAAAGTGGGTGCCCCTTTTGGTACCAACTTTTGCCCTGAAAAAATCGCTCAGAAGGCCAAATTTTCAAAAATTTTCCGGCTTCGCCGGAGATTTTTAGTCGATTTTTGCCTATTTAAGCACTAAATCCACTTATTTTTGGCAATTGCTATAAAAATAGCGCAATTTTTAACATGTTTTTAGAAAAATTTTCGCCCCCCCCCCCAAAATGACTCGCCCCCGAGGGCCCCCCCAAAGAGCCCCCCCCAAGAAAAAAATCCCTAGAATAAGCCCAGATGATAGAGTACTGCACAGACATTAGTAGTTTCTCTCTTTAGTTTCTCCTCAGTGTACTATATACGTCGTTTTATTTTTTTATAAAATATCAGTCCAAAACGTGATTACCCAAAACACAAAACAGTGTTCACCTTTCTTCCGTTACCGGTTTCGGGTGGTTTTCACACCCTATTTTATGTGATTCCTTTGTATCCATTGTGGATCCGTGAATTAGCGGCTGTTCTATCGACTATCTTTGTCTCTGTTTCTTCCTATCTAGGTTGATGTGTTCTCCTTTGGCATGTTCCTATACGAGCTGTTTGCCCTGAAGCTACCGTTTGAGGGTCAAGAACAGGTCAAAGACTACATCCTAAACGGGGGTCGACCCCTGCTAACGCCTCGGGTACGTGTGCCGTGTCTGTTTAGCTTATGTCAGTTAAATTGAATCAAATGATTAAATTTGTCATTTTTTGAAATAGTTTCTGTGGTGTGGGTGAGTGATAGGGGGGGGGCGCGCAAGGTGAAAGCCTGTATCTGTATATATAATGTGAACCGACATTTTCAGTGAAATTCTTTTCAGTTTTTGATGATGATGATTTTTGTGTAGATTGTAGGCGAAAGCTTTAGCAGGAAATTTGCGTAGATTGGCACGACATTATGAACCCTTTCTAGCGTTCTAGCATTTTCTATAATTTTATTTCGTTAGCTTTTTTCTATATTTATTTTTACTTGTATTTGTTAGTTTTTTCTATTTTACATATTTTCCGTCTTCCATTTTCGACTTTCCATTTTCTAGGAAATGATGTATCCCAGCAACATGCTAGACTTGATGGTGGTCAGCTGGTCCCACTCTCACCAGGACCGGCCCACGTCCAGCCAGCTAGTCTCCATTACCACCGCGCCGGAATTTTCCCACCTGCTGGATGTGGTCAGTATCAATGATTCTGACGCAGCTGTCCTCTCAGGAGAGGCTTTGGCCAGTAAGATTAAGTTTTTTGATAGTTTTTTGGGGGTAAACCCTCCCCCCCCGAAATGTTTGATTTAGGACTTGGATGCTCTTTCATGTCTGCCTTAACTGACTTATTTTTAGGCGATCTTTTATGGGGGGGAGGGAGGGGGGTTCAGGCGCCCCCTCATTGATCTGGATTGGGGGCTGAAATGTGGGGGGGGGGCATATTTTGAAAAAATTCTGGATTTTTTTCTTTTTTTTTGTGTAAAACTGCCAAAAACTGACATTTTTAGGCCGAAATAGCGAAAATTCCGTTAAAAATGCCGCGAGCCTTGAGGCCGGAAAAGTTTTCTAAAATTTAGATAATAGAATTTGGCAATGTTTGAGGTTATGGCGAGGGGTCGGAATTTATGGGATCGGAATTTATGGGATTGGGAGTACTCCGAATGGAATAAGAATAAGTCTCGAGTAATATAAGTTAGCCTATCCTTGTCAACTTATATTTATTTTGGTGGGGTCTTCTCAAAGTTTGCTACCCTATTTGGTGGTATTTTTCTTGAATATTCGAATTGCTATTGCAGAGCTGTGTTCTACTTAATTGTTCTGGCGTTTTAGTGTGGTTGGAGCCCCTGCTTTTCGGAAGCCCCTCCCCCCAATTTTTTGTCCACACCAAAAGTGTCGATAAAATAGATAAGTTTGAGGTCAAATTTTCAAAGATTCTCTTAATTTTTAGTTAATTTATGCACTTCCTTTAAACTTAAAAAATTTTGTGTTTTCCTTAAAAATGCTAATTTTTCGCTAATGATTTAGGCATATATATACTTTGCTCTTACCTTCCCCCGCTCCCTCTCTTAAGAATCCTAAAAGTGCCAGTTGTTATTTAATTTATTTATTTGTTGTGCCGTTCTCTGTTTCAGTTGACGATGGCTACTACGGTATGGGGTCCTCTGGTGGCCTGGGAGGTGGGGGTAGCGGCGGGGGTGGGTCCTATTCGGATGAGGGGGGCAGCAGTTATGCCTGTTTTGAGGGGGAGGTTTGGCTCAGCCGGGCCGATGGGCAAGTCTCCGTGCTGTCCTGTAATCAGTTTGGATGGTTGGACTATAAGGTGAGGAGACGTAGGTAATAATTTAGACCGGAAAATTAATTTGTAGTGCTTCTACCAGAGCTGATGGACCAAGAAGAAACCGAGGACAAGCCCGAGACGGGAGGCGTCAGGCATCCTCCTACCCACGAAACCAGGACCTAGAAGAGAGAAGGGAAGGTTCAGCTTTTCACCTTTCGAACCACGGCCCTTCTGGCTCCGGAGCAGACATGCAAACCAACTACACCACAGGGCCATCAGCTGAACTCCCCATTGCAGGCTTATCAATCCTTCCTATGCCTGCTACCCTTGCAAATTTTACGTCGGTAAAATTTGCATGGTGTAGAGTGAATATTTATCCTATGGTCTAGTCTTGAACCATCGTTACCGGCAAAAACATGGGTTGAACTGTTGTGTAGCCACAATCAAAGCATTTGTAAGACGTATTGTTGAGAATTTTTGAAAGGTTTTTTCTTTCTGTGCTGTTTTACACGAGATTATAGTATATATACAGGTTAATATTATGTCAAATATAGTGTCTGGGCATAATCATATTCTGGAAGTGTGTTAGATTCTGTTACTAAGAGAATTTCTATATGATTAATATTCTGAGTAATTTCTGACTTATTTTTTGTGTCTTTGCTTCAGAGTCTGTCAGTCAATGAAGATTCGTTTGTGACGTCAATTTGTCTGGTGGATGAAACGATGTGGCTGGGAGAGTTGACGGGTATTGTACGGGTCTTTTGGTGAGTACAGAACCTCTGATTTTAGGGGGGGGGGCGGAAATTTTGTGTTTTCCAAAATTTGGAGGGGGGGGGCAATGTTTTAAAACTCTAATTTTGCAGATGTTTTGTGCTGAGCGTAGATTATTGTAGAGTTGACTAATGATGGAGCTTATGAATATGAGCTTACCTATGCAGGAAAAAATGAGGGAAAAGTGTTAAGAATGTACATTACTCCCTCAGAATTTTCGAATATTAATTTGACGTATTGTTTGTACAATAGTTTAAGCGTTGCCAGGAACCGAAAATCAAATTTATTTTCTTGAATCCTTGAAGTTCATTCATGAATTAGTTAATCCTGCCATTACAGTGAATAATGTTGTATTACTGCCAGTTAGTCGTCGATTATTAGTTTTTTCATAATTGTTTTTTGTTCTGCTTTTGCAGTGCCAAAACCTACACCGAACTGTGGAACTTTTCCCTGGCCCCCCACGTCCTACCCTATACGGCGGAAAAGGTCAGCCGCCAAGAGCTGCCCCCTCATGCCCCCGAAAAACTCCTCTCTCTGCCCGTGGCCGAGATGATCTATCTTCCCCGACTGCAACGGGTACTGATAGCGGCCGGGCCCAGTGGTCTTCTGGTGCTGTGTCACGTGACCACGGGTTCGGGGGTACCTGGGGGTCCGGGGGGTGGACCTGGGGTCCCCCCAGGGGGTTACTGTGGTGATCCGGTTATCTGTTCCTTTGCCCCCGCTTGTGGGGATGTCCATTGCTTGGCTGCCCTGCCTGGGTCCAGTTTTGATGAGTAAGTTAATTTTTTAATATTAGTTTTTTGTTTTTTGAATTTTGGATGGGGTTGGAGACTGGAAATTTAGGGGAATGTAAGAATTTGTGAAGAATTATGATGGTACTGGAATATCACTAATATCAGTGATAGCAAGAGTACGTGATAGTAAGAGTACATAATAACTAAGAGTGTGACAAGCGTCCCACTCTTAGTTATTAGGCTGCAGACATCATCTGCACAATAACGGCCTACCCCCCCCACAACTGATTACCTGGTGACCCCCCCCACAACTGAGTACCAGGTACACAATTGCGTACCAGCACTCGCTTGTATGTTTACATGTTGAAGCCAAAAACATTCCATCAGCAGCTGGCCACTTTTGAGCTTCAACATGTAAACATACAAGTCAGTGCTGGTACACAATTGTGTACCTGGTACTCAGTTGTGGGGGGGTCACAGGTACTCAGTTGTGGGGGGGGTAGGCCGTTATTGTGCAGATGATGTCTGCAGCCTAATAACTAAGAGTGGGACGCTTGTCACACTCTTAGTTATTATGTACTCTTGGTGATAGTTAATGCTAATGAGAGAACTATAATTGGGTACTTTCGAATGTTGTTCCATTTCAGTTCCTGTCAATTTAATGCTACATTATTTCGTTTGACGAAACTTAAAAAATATGTTTTAAAATGCCTGGGGGGATTTTGACAGGTTTTGTTTCAATTACCATAAATGAGTACAGATGTGTAATGGTTTTTTATTTTCATATTATGTATATGTATATAATATCATAATAATTTCATTTTTTGTGAATTTGCCTTTCCCCCCCCCCCCTATTTGTTTCTAGAAAAGTGACGATTTGGTGCGGTGGACCCGGTGGTGCCCTCAGCATTCTGTCTGTGAGTAAGGACAGTATTTCGGAGTCGGTTTGCCTTAACCACTACAGTCCTCGTGTGGAGGGGGTGGAAGTCTATAGGCTGTGTGCCAGCTCTGTTTCCGATGATTTCGTCTGGTCCTATGTGTATCCGGGTATATATGTGCTTATTTGATTTTTTATGACAACTAGGATACTCGCTTGAGACCTTCTAGGATACTTTCTAATTTCGATGTAATTTCGAATTGAATGGTTTGTATAAACTTTGTCAGATTTTTGGTCAATTTAATGTTGATCTGACTGTTGAAAACTTTTTTCTGAATTTTTTGACCATAGAATTTCGCACGCTGTTGAACCAGTTGTTCATATTTTAATTTTTGGCTTGTATTTGTTTTGTTTATTATATGGTATATATTTATATATTTATTGTTTATTATATTATTATAGATATTTTATTATTTGTTTTTGTTATTTTGTTTTATTTTGTAGGTTGTATTCTGTACCAGTGGTCCACTAGTCAACGTGCTATTGTTGCCCGTCTGGATTGCTCAAAGATCGCTCCCTGCTCTGAAAGCATCAGTACCATCAACATTGACGAAAGGCTTAGTCGTAAGTCCTAACATTTCCATTATTTTTTTCTAGTCCAATGTTTTTGTATATTATTGAAAAGAATTAAATCTAAAAAGGACTGAAAGTCAGAGGCGGATCCGATCCAGGGGGGGGGGCGTCGCGATTCGAAGGTAGAAAAATTATGGTGAAAAATAGAGAAAGGGCAATAACACAAAAATTTTGCGGTTTCGGCGCGAATGTTCTTATTCTTAACAGCGTATTTATTGCTTTGCTGAAGAAATAGTTTGAAATGCATTCAATTTTTCGGAGAAAATTACTATTTTTGCTTAAAAATGTAGTATTTTAGAAAATTTTCTCAGTTCTTCAAAATTAAAAGGGTTAAAGATGCGAAGACCGATTTTATTGCAAAAACAAAAAATTTCTTCAACTTCTGGGGGTCTCAGCCGCCCCCCCCAGTCTCCCCCCCCCCGCGAAAAAAGTTTACAGCCACCCCCGAGTCACCAATTCCTGGATCTGTCAGTTCTAGAAGTGTCAGGTTGCTGCCTTATTTTGGGGATTGGGGGGGTGCGCCTTGCTACTGGAGGAGTCCCCGTAAATAACCCTACCGCTGACCAAAAATTAACATTTCATCTCCTTAATGTTTTTCAAACATTTTCCTATTTTATTGGAGTTTTTAAGGATTTTTCCTCACTTTTACAGCTGAAAAAAGTACCTATACAATTAGCTATTGGCGGGGGGGGGCGGGGAGTTTGACATTTTATAAAAGTCAAAATTTGCAGAAACACCTTGTGATAATACTATGCGTTTTCGAAACTGGTCCATGCTCTTTTGTGGTTTGCAACCTTGCCAGCATAAAATTAAATTTTCATATTCCCCCCAAAAGTGCAGTTTTCGTATGCATTTTATTTTGCTGATTGCTGTTAATTGATTCCTACTAATTAATGTTTTTGCAGCCGGCCGGTGTCAAGTGACCTCTGTTTGTTTGGTTGAACGCGAGGATACGGCGCACCTGTATGTGGGCACGACCTGGGGTGTGGTGATTATTGCTGAAGCTGACCAGGTAAGCTCTTTTTTCTGTATAGTGTTTTTGTTTTGTTGTACACTTTAATTCCTTATTTTTTGTGGGATGGAATATGGGTAAATATTTTTGACGTTTAGATCTGCAATTATTTTGAATGAAAAGGATACTTTTGCTAATTCAAGTCTTGGCTGGTCTACTAGTCAAACTAAAAGCAGTCTTATTCTAACACAGTATGGGATTTAGTTCTAATTTAATTTTTGCTTATTACAAGGATCGTCATTTTATCTTGAGTTTTTACTTCGACTGTAGGTAGAGCTCCACTGTAGAAGTACTACCATACTAGCGGTAGCTTTTCTGTGGCAGAAGTTTTCCTGTCCTAGAAAGAAATCTTTGTTTTCCTTTTTTTTCACTATTTTTCTGTTTTCAGCTTCGTCCCATCTCTGCCTTCCGACCCCACCTGGAAGAGGTGCGTGTCATCGTGGCTGTGGGCGTGCCTCCTCGGAGACCGCCTGGCGCCCCCGGTTGCGGCACCTCCCACCACCATTACCCCCCGCCCCCCTCCAGTGGCTCTTTGGCCTCTGGAGGACCCTCCAGTTCTGACTATCAACTCCATTCTTCAGGTATGTATGTACATACGTATGTGTGTTGCATAACGTAGCGCTCACAGCGCCCATTGGCTCTCTCCTGTTTCGGACAAAGGGCTTCGGCCTTTAAGTGACTGCAGGCAGGCGTTTGGTTTTTCATTATTTTCTTTATGATAACGTAGACGGTTGTTACATAGGTTTCTACTGATAGACAAAAATTTGTTGATGGCTGTTGGATGGAGGATTTGGATTAGAGGACAAGCCCCCCCCCAGCCTCCCACTCGTATAAATGTCTTGCCGCAGTTTCATGTAAAAGGCAGCTTTTTAAGATATAAATGAAAAACTTGTTGTTGTTGTTTCTATGCTTAAGGTTATGTGAAATTTCGAAATTTGTCGACACCGTTTTACCGTGAATGGCTACTTGCCAAATTTGAAGGAGGGGCAAACTTTTTACCCCAAAATCAAGAACTTGTGAAAACTTGCTTGCACGATTCAATTGCTGTGGTTGTTGCTGTGACTGTATTGTGATTACGGCTGCAGTCTTTTGCCGTGCTTTTCTCTGCTTGCGTTGTGTTTAAAGTTTTACTGCTAATTTCTTTGTGAAAGTTTAATACTCGATAAAGCTTGTCAATTTAATTGACACAGGGTTGTTAGACCATGAACCCAGAAGACTTGCCAAATTGTTCTTGTTTAGTTTTTTTGAATTTTTGGAATCTGTTTTTTAGAATGTTCTATTTACGGCATTTCTGACCAAAATTGCCAAAAACTTTACATTATTTAAAAAATTCTAAAAAGTCTATACTTTTGATTGTTGACAGATAATGTTATTTTAATTCAGCATTTTTTACTACTAACTTGATAAGAATGACGTTTAGTGCATTACGATTTTGCTTTCTGTTGAAATCGTTTTAGTGTGGTTGCGATTTATTTTCCCCTATTTGTGTTGTGTGCTTTTGCTCTGTATGTATGTGTTGTGTGCGTTTGACGTTTCTGCTTTTGTTTAGGCCTCAAGAGTAGATTCAAAAAGGCTTTTGGACGTGCCTTTCGTAAGGACATTTTTATTTTTAGTTTTTTTTCCTTAATAAAATGTCCCCAAATTATTTATCAGAGGTCTAGTTTCGTTGATGTTTTTGCGATTATGGCTTGGCAGTTATATACATGTCGTGTTTGACATAATGTTCTCTGCAGTTCTGAACAAGTACATTGTCATGGCTTGCATCTGGAAGGGGGGGGGAAGGTTCAAATGTAGTATCAAAGGGGGGGGGGGTGGGTATGTCCGCTGTAACAATTGTCATGATACTAACTGATTATTGGAGTTACCAGATTTCGAAAAAATGGTCCAAATTTGTTAGCAAACAGCCGTTTACTAAAATAGTTTTGTTAGTTTGATCTTGTTTGTTTTTTGTAGTTTTTTATATAGATTTACAGTTTTTTACCCTCTACATAATTTTGTTATAGACGTTTCCGGTGTTTAATAGTTGAAACAACCCCGCTTCCCTGCACCACCTACCCGAAGGAGGGAACCCGTTTTCAGAGAATGAGAGAGAAGGGGTACCCCATACTACACCTAAAAAAATTTGTACAATAAGATATAATTGCCGTATATATAATGTATCCTTATTTTGTGTGATATTTTGGGTCTTTTTTTGTCTGTTTCAGGTTCCATGACAATTCATTCCACGGATTCGGGGCGGGGCGGTTCGGGCAAGGGTCCGCCTGTGGGAGGGCTGCCCCCAACTGGGACTGGGGGTCATCACCAGGGGGGTTCTGGGGGTGCCGGCGGATATCAGAACGTTTTTGTAGCCACGGTGGGCAAGGGCTATCGTAGTCTGATTCAACGATATCTGGACAACTATCGGGAAGAACCCACTGTGCTGGACTCGCGAAATCGTGACTTTTTCGCCATTATATGGCGTACGGATGATTGGACGGCTAGTTAGGCTTGTACCTAGCCAACTGGGCTTATTAATTCTAGTGGGGGTGCCCCCCCCCATAAACACCCTTCCCTTCAAAAAATCGCCCCCAAAACAGTGGGTGCCCATTTTGGTAATAAATTTTGCCCAGAAGGCCAAATTTTCAAAACTTTACTGTCTTCGCGTCAGATCTCTGCTCAGGTTTGGCCCTTTTCAACACTAGACTTGCTTAGTTTTCCGATAAAAATAAATTTTTACAGTGTTTGCTAGAAAAATAGCCCTATTTTTTGGCATATTTTTCGAAAACTTTCCGCTCCCTCCCCCCCAAATTTCTTGCCCCTCGGACGTTTGAGGTGCCCCCCAAGAAGCCCCCCCCCCGAAAAAATCGCTAGAGTAAGCCCAGGCCTGAAATGTGGAATTGGTAATGTATACAGTACACATATTATGTAGATTCTACGATCACAGTGTATTATATGAGTGGTATAAATATGGCATATTTGTATATGGTGAGGGGAGTTCCCTCCCAACTCCTCTTTTAGGGGTTTCCCGCCCACTTTAGATCTTACCATCCCCAAGTTTTTTGATGGACGTCCGAAATGCGTCAAAATTATATTTTAAGAGTGAAATTGTCAAAGATTTTCGTAATTGTTGGCTTTTGGCCAAAACTTAGAAATCAAATTTTAGCTTGTCCACAGCACAAGCTTTCATGGTCAAAGTCCAGTTTTTAGCCTAAACCGTTCAACCATGCCTATTTTGTTGTTCGCTGTAAGGAATGAGTAGCCCTACTTTGTTACAAAATGTTACAATTTCAGTAATTTTTCTATGATTTTTGAAATTGCAGCTGAAATTTGGGCGATTTTCTACGTAGATTTTGTCCGATAGAATAGTCCTGTGAAATCTAAATGGTGTATTAACGTCTGCTCAGATATTGTGTTATTGCTGCGGCAGCTAAACCTATTAGACCTCAGATTTTTGTGTTATTTTTCGATTTAACAGTTTTTTCGGCTTTTAAAGAAAAGTTGAAATTTATCTGCTTCGATAATCTATTAAACACTTACTGAATACTCAAGTTTCTAGTAGCTTATTTCGGTGTTGTGATTCTAATATTGTATGTATTTTGAGCGATTTAATTTAGTTATTTCCTGTTTGTATAGTTTTAGTTAGTTTAGTTTTAGTTGTCTGTTTAGGGGTTGACTGATTGAAATTAGTTTTTTAATTTGTTGAAAAATTTCCAATTTTAATTCACTTACTGCTGTGCTTAAGATAGTCTGGAGTTTTCGTTTACCGTTTCTTGCATAGATAATTAATTCTGATTTCTCCAAAAGTGTAGTTTCAATTTAATTTTAGCATCATTTCTGTTTACATAATAGTTCACACTGTCTTGTTTTTATTTCTTTCTGTGCACAATTATACATAAGCATTGTTTTTATCTCTGTCATCTGTCTATAGCTAAAATATTGCTCCAGCCACATGTGATTCTATTAAACACAATCTGTGCCGCTTATCGTTTTAGTGTTTTTTGCGTTTTGTTTTTGTCGTTTTTGCCATTCTTTCGTGATACGATTTTTTTTCCAGCTGCGCATTGTTTTTTCTGTTTTTGTTGCGATTTCGTATTTATTTATTTTTGTCTGCTCGATATAAGTTTGTGTTTATGCATTATAGCTTGCATAATATGTATGTATATTGTGTATATTATATTAACTTGGTTATTAGCCTTTAGTATTAGATTAGATTTTAACCACTCGTCTTTTGTTATATTTTATGTTAGGTCCGTTGGTTTTTCTTGTCACAGTGAAAAACGAAGAAAAGATATTAAATTTCTTTACATATCGAAATTCGGTTTTGCTATCGAAATTCGGCTTTGCTTATCATTAGGATTTTAAATTCCCTTTTTTGAAATTTTCCTAGAAATTCGTCACATGCCGATTTCAAAGCCGTTTGTTAATTTGTTGTTAATGTCTTCTAGTGTGTGAATTTTTGATTTTAATTTAAACTTGCTGTATAATCTAAGTAGGCTCGAAAACTAGTTAACTTTTGGTTTTTTAATTAGTTTTCTTTCAATTTATCTTTTCCCTTTTTTCACCGATTGTATTCGGCATAGTATGGTGAGCTTGCACTATATAGGTCAGAATTCTGATGTATATGTTGTCCTTTTCAATATGGAGTTACATTGTATTATTAAAGTACAATTTTTATGGATACTGCACAATACCTGCCTTATAGATAATTTCAAATATTATGGAGTATAAAGTCAGATTTTCATTTCAAGCTTATTTGAATTTTATTGTATGCAAATTTAAGAAGTTTTCGAAAATTTAGTGTTCGAATAGATGGAGTGTACATTACTGTCCAATTTTATCTGTATTACATAATATGTACAGGTATTTTATGTTATATTGTTACTGCTATTTCTTACTGTATGTATTGTTTTATCTGTGTTGTGAGCAAAGTCTCTGATCTATGCTTAAGTAAAAGTTTTCGGATCTGCTTGATGTTTTCGTTTGGAGTGTGGGAGTGTAGAATAGGGAGCACAAGAGTTTAGTTGAATGGTGACTTTCGAGGCTTGTAAGGAAGCGTGTTGTAGACGTGATTACGTTTCCTACGTTTCCTCTATCCTATGACAACTAATTAGATTAAAGAATTAGGGGACTTTAATAAAAAGCTTAAACGGATTAACTAAAAAC
Source organism: Trissonchulus latispiculum (assembly GCA_030248195.1). Lineage (NCBI taxonomy): Eukaryota > Metazoa > Nematoda > Enoplea > Enoplida > Ironidae > Trissonchulus > Trissonchulus latispiculum. Next base: position 49,793 of record JASAND010017056.1, read on the forward strand.
GTATTCATAAATCATAATATCGTGGTCTAAAACACTGTGGGTTAAGCTAGCGAGTTTATTAACACGGGGATTAAACTTACATATGTAAATCTTAAATTTTAGTCTGTGATTTTATTCATACAATGATTAAAGCTTAACTTAATCCGATGAATAACCCTTAGCCACTTCCAATCGGGTGTGGACATGGAGGGAGAGTTGAAGTTCGAGGTATGCCTGGGCCCCGTTGCGTAAAACTAACAGTTGAACAGTCTAACAGTGTTGTTTTTGGACAGTGTTCGAAATTTCGTTGCATAAAAGGACTGTTAACTATCAGTCCAACAGTCTAACAGTGTAACAGGTGGTATTCCATTGTTTTGTTCATTGCCCGGATGAACATTGAAGGGAAGAGTACACTTATGCCAGACAGATAGAGGACCGTTTGGTATATACACTTTGTGGACTTTCCTGTTTGTAATTTCACCATTTCGAGGCTTCTTGAATACAAGGAAGGGTAGTTGACCGTCGTTAGAATTGGTCAACTGATTAGCATTGCATTCTCATGCCAATGCACAACTGATAATTGCTAAAAATCTATTCGAAAGCCCTTCCATCTGTATCGGGACAATGTTTAAAGTTCTGAAATTTTCCGACTTTCGTACTAAAGTCTGACCATAAGGTCTTGGAACCGGAATGTGAACGGCTGTCCTGAGTTATCATTTGAAGGTAGCCTATATAATGTATATATTTCTAGAATTCTCAGGAATTCTAGATTCCGAAAATCCGGAATTCCGGGTTTCATTCACGGAAAATCTAAAATTTTTATTTTTTCGCCCATTTTTTATCGCAATCAAAATTTTGTTTTTACAATCGAATAGAGCTGGTCCCGCTGCATATTTTTGCTCCCACAAGTTTTTCACGAAAACGCACCCAATTTCCGGAATTCCGGGTTTTCAAAAGTTCCGGATTTTAAAAATTTTCTCCAATACCCACAACATGGATATCACTCGAAAGCTCTTATCGAGCTGAACAACTTTTGTAATAGAGCGAACTCTTGAAAATGCTCTCAATTCTCTGAATTCGAGAAAACCGGATTTTCCGGATTTTAAAAATTTTCTCCAATACCCCACAATATGGGTATCATTCGAAAGCTCTTGATGAGCTGAGCAAAGTTTCTAACAGAGCCAACTCGCAGAAATGAGCCCACTTTTCGGAATTCAAGAAAAACTTCCAAGCTATAGTGAAATTCTGATTTTGTGAATTCCGTGAATTGGGTGCATTTTTGGACATTGGTTCTATTACAAGATTTGTTCAGCTCATCAAGAGCTTTCGAATGACATCCATATTGTGGGTATTAGAGAAAATTTTTTAAATCCTGAAAATCCTGTTTTAGCGAATTCCGGGAATTGAGTGCATTTCGAGTTCGTTCTATTACAAAAGTTGTTCAGCCCGATAAGAGCTTTCGAATGCTACCCATATTGTGGGTATAGGAGGAAATTTTGAAAATCCGGTAATTTTGAAAACCCGGAATTCCGGAAATTGGGTGCATTTTTGTGAAAAGCTTCTAGGAGCAAAAATGTGTAGCGGAACCAGCTCTGTTCGACTGTCAGAACCAAATTATGATTGCAATAACAATTGGGCAAAAAATGAAAAATTGTGAATTTTCCGTGAATGAAATCCGGTATTTCGGATTTTTCCGGATTTTCGAAATCTCGGGTTCCTGAGGATTCGAAAAATGTATACATTATATAGGCTACCTTCAAATGATAACTCAGGACAGCCGGTCACATTTCGGTTCCAAGAATTTTTGGTCAGACTTTAATTTATTTGTCTAGATAATTGCTAGTAATACAGTCCTAGAACCAGCGAAGTAGCGAGAATGAATTGCCGCTGCCTTTTCCCTTAGGGACACGGGGTTTTTCAGAAGAATGCAACAGTATTTTGGTCGTAACTTTCGCCAGACGCTTTTCCCGAAAATGCCGCAAGCAGAAAAGTGGTTCAACTTGACGAGCTCTTTCGTTTGAGTACCATATCGACCACTTTTGAAGACATTTTTAAAAATCCGGATTTTCGTGAATTCCCGGATTTTCAGTTTTTCGGCCATAACTTTCGCTAGGCACATTTCCGGAATATGTCGCAAGAAGGAAAGTTGTGCTCGACGAGCTCTCTCATTTGAGCCCCATATCGACCACTTTCGGAGAAATTTTTCAAAATCCGGAATTTTCCGGGTCCGATATCTCGAAATCCGTAAATTTTCCTGAAATTTCGATTTCAGTTTCTAAATCAGTGCTATCGAATTACCCTATGACCAACTTTTAAGCAAAATCGGAGACAAAAATTTTTTACGTTTCCCTTGGTCCCCCCTTACCATTCTTAAAAATTCCGGGATTCGCCATTCCCGGAATCCGGGAAATATCGGACTGCCCGCGGTTCAGTCAACACTTCACCCCACCCCCAACATCCTCTAGAAATTTCAGGCCAATCGGGCCACCCTATCAAAAGTTAGAGGGGGGGACAGGTGTGGTCACGAGATGAATAATAATTAGCGAAGTAGCGAGAATGGGTTGCCGCTGCATTTTCCGTTAATATATAGCGATATCTCCCATAAAAAGCGTTTGGATGACCCATTGTATACGTATTCGTGCTCTCCATATCGAGAGCTTCCATTTGAGTACCATATTCACCACGTTATTTTGAAAAGTGTCAAAATTTGGTTTTTTGGTCGATTTTGGCCATTTTTGACCAATTTAAAGCTCCGTAACTCAATTTTCGTACATTTTAGCGGCTTGGCACTATTACAACTTTTTATCTACTCAACGAGAGCTTTCGAATGTTACCCATATTAGGCGATTTCCGCTACTTTCAATTTTGAGCCATTTTGGCCGTTTTTGGCCATTTTGACCATTTTTCGCCTCATAACTCAAAATGAGTGCATTTTCAGGCTTTGACCCAATTACAACTTTTTCATTACTCGTCGAGAGCTTTCGAATGATACCACAATTAGCTCATTTGGACAACTTTTCAAATTTTACTCATTCTTACTCACGGAGCTGCTCCGGGAGCAACTTTGCTCCCCCGGGGCTCCCCGCGCTTCAGTCAACACTTCACCCCACCCCCAACCCTCCCTAAAAATTTTAGCCCAATCGGTCAAACCTAGCAAAAGTTAGAGGGGGGACAGGGGGTGGTAACGAGCTGAATAATAACTAGCGAAGTAGCGAGAATGGGTTGCCGCTGCTTTTTCCCTTAGGGACATTGGTTTTTTCAGAAGAATGCAACACAGTGGTTTAGTCGTAACTTTCGCTAGACGCATTTCCGGAAAATGCCGCAAGCAGAAATGTTGTTCAGCTCTACGAGCTCTTTCATCTGAGTACCATATCGACCACTTTTGAAGAATTTTTTAAAAATCCGGATTTTCGTGAATTCCCGGATTTTCAGTTTTTCGGCTATAACTTTCGCTAGACGCATTTCCGGAAAATGCCGCAAGCAGACAAGTTGTTCAGCTCTACGAGCTCTTTCATTTGAGTACCATATCGACCACTTTTGAAGATTTTTTTAAAAATCCGGATTTTCGTGAATTCCCGGATTTTCAGTTTTTCGGCTGTAACTTTCGCTAGGCGCATTTCCGGAAAATGTCACAAGAAGGAAAGTTGTTCAGCTCGGCGAGCTCTTTCATTTGAGTACCATATCGTCCACTTTCGGAAAAAAATTTTCAAAATCCGGAATTTTCCGGTTCCAATATCTCGAAATCTGTAAATTTTCCGGAATTTTCGTTTTCAGTTTCGAAATCAGCGCTATCAAATTGCCTTATGACCAACTTTTAAGCAAAATCTGACAAAAAATTTTGCGTTTTCCTTGGTCCCCCTTACCATTCTAAAAAATTCCGGGATTCGCCATTCCCGGAATCCGGATTATATCGAACTGCCCGCGCTTCAGTCAACACTTCACCCCACCCCCAACCCCCCCCCCTAAAAATTTCAGCCCAATCGGTCAACCCTAGCAAAAGTTAGAGGGGGGACAGGGGGTGGTAACGAGATTAAATAATAATATCGGGACATACCCAGATGAAAGGGTTGCCTTTTTGTGTAAAAAGCGGCAACCCAATAAATAATAATAAAAACGGACATACCCAGATGAAAGGGTTGCCTTTTTTGTGAAAAACGCGGCAACCCAATAATAAACGGACATACCCAGATGACAGGGTTGCCTTTTTTTGTGTAAAAAGCGGCAACCCAAAAAGCTACGTAGCTTGCGTAGCTTGGGTGTAACTTAAGTTTAACGGTGACGTCAAATCGCTACGAACGAACCGAAATTTCTACAGATTGTTTTCGCAATTTCGAAATATCAAAAACGGTTAAACCATGCAGTACAACTTAGGGCCTTCTCGCGCAGCGAGTCAAACGAGTTAAAAGAGTCAAAATTAAGTCAATCCTTTTCGCGCACAGTGTTAAAAGAGTTAAGGTGGTGATTCCTTTTTGGCACATATTGTTATTTGGCTTATTATAATCAAGATGAAATTTGATGAAACTTTCCAAAATAAGTTCTTTTAGCGTTCTAACACCCTCCGCGCAATCCTGAGTCAAAAATTCGTGATTTCCGGTCAGAGTGGTTTTTCCCAATTTCTGAACGTGTGGTATCTACTATACAGTTATGACTATATTCATTCGAACGATCTCATTGAGCTTCACATTCTTGCTTTTTAAAGTAAGTTTCTAGCTTTACTCTACCGTGAGATATAACCGATTTTCTTATCTTGGCGTCGAAAACTTGTCATTTTTGCAGAAATCAAATAATCCAACATTTCTTGAACTACGTAAGCCGTAAAATCAAACTAAGGGCGTCAATCTGAAGGTCTCACAGGGTCGATTCACAAAAAGTACTTAAACGGCTTAACTTAAACGAAGTGGTTTTTGTGAAACCGATTTCTACTTAAACGGCTTAAACGACTTAAACGACTTAACTTAAGTCGTTTAAGTAGACCACCTTTCACAAAAAACCAGCTACTTAAACTTTAAGTAAAGTGGCGTTTCACAAATAGAGGTCTACTTAAACTCTCAGCGACTTAAACTTTAAGCCGTTTAAGTAGAACTGCTTTCATAAAAACTACTTAGTTTAAGTAGTTTAAGTAGACCGCTTAAATGCAGTTCAAAATCAGTCATTTTTAAGCTCCGTAAATTTAGGGGGCTTAAACGACTTAAACGAAAGAATGCGCATTTGAATGGCCATTTTAAAAGCCTCATAACTTACGCAGTTTTGGGAGTTGAAAAGTCGTTCTTGTATTGTTCGAAAGCTCTCCACGAGTACTTTAATTCTAAAATACCGGTACAAGCGTAACTATTTTTTAAGATCCGTTAATACTTCAAATACTAAATTTTTTGTCTAATTTTAGCTTGTATCAGCTTCTAAATGAAAAAGAAGCCTTCTAAATGAACAAAGCAAAGCTTGATTTGCTTGAAAATGTTGTCCCAAATGAGAACCAATTGTTTTTTACACAATTAACAAGCTGACTTGCATAAGAAGATTTTGACTCAATGGCAACACTCTAGGGCTTGCTCTGGCTCTAGCACACAACAATTTTAGCATGACTAAAATTTTTTTCACATTTATAAGTAACAATTACACACGGTAGCTTATCGTGGTGATTCCTTTTGGCGACATCAACTTTGAAGCATTAGTATTCATTTAATTCTGGGAGCGAAGAAGCCATCATACATCAAAATGTGGCTTTTTTACCGGCTAAAGTAATTTTTTGCCGAGACATCTTTTACATCATTCGATACCTCTGCCCAGTAGCTGGTGGACCATTTCTTAGTTACTATGAACTCATTTTGTGATGGAGAAATCGGCTAAATGTATGCGTAAGCTGGATTTTGCCAACACTTTGTAACTTTGACAAGCTATCGCTTTAGCCAAAAAACGCCTGCGAGAGCAACCCTAATCGATAATTTTATATCCGCTGGTCCACTTAAGCCTAAGGCCTACTTTTAGTAATATATTAGTTGCATCAACCTAATTATAGTAAAATACACTGCACAAAGGAAACAGCAGCTGGTCCGTATCTTTAAAACTATATTTACTGTTGAAATTTAGTCAAATTTGCTATATCATTGTCGAAAACATAAAAAATTGGGTTTTAAAGAAATTGGTTTTAGTTCGCCAGAACTTAAAAAATTTTAACGAAACAGACAAAATTAACAGTTTTCTCAAAATATTGAGCTTGTTTGCTCGTTAAACAATTTCATAAAAGATAGTCCTCGGGAAGACGTTTCTTGCGAAGTTGGAACTGGTCGCTTTTCTTTAGCTTTCCTACACCTGGAGAAACCTATGTTCAAAATTGTTTTCATGCAATTGCATGTCCAAGTAGAACTATTGAACTAAACCAGCTGTACTCTGCGTAGTTATAACAAGCACATTCCAAGCTTTAAAGTAATACCAGGATTATCGTTGAACTCCAAGAATTGAGTAATTTACAGTCTTTCAAAGTTTGCTGCAAATACCGGACCAGCACCTTTAAACTACCACTTCGATGTTATTCGTTTCATTAAAAGTCGGCTTAAACGACTTAACTTAAACGGCTTAACTTAAAATTCTTAAAAATTCGTTTCATAAATAAATTACTTAAACTACTTAAACTACTTAAATTAAGTCGTTTAAGTTAAGTCGTTTAAGCCACTAAGCCGTTTAAGTATTTTAAGTAGTTTAAGTCGTTTATTTATGAAACGAATTTTTTAAGAAGTTTAAGTAGTTTAAGTTAAGTCGTTTAAGTTAAGTAGTTTAAGTTTTTTGTGAAACGACCCTAAGACAAAGCTGGGACCTGCAAAACCTTTAGTAATTTTCATTTTTTATAAACGTATAACTAACTATAACTATAACTAACTCAATTTGGTGCCTTGAATATTTAAGTAGATTTTCATGTACTGTAGTACCTATAAGATCCAGGAGTATTTACACAGGTTCCACTATTACAAGGACTACTGAGGCATTCATCCACATCGTTACAACAGTACTGTCCTGTGTAGCCTTGTTGACAGTTACAATAGTAACTATCTGTACCGTTCGCCACACAAGTACTTCCACAGCTACAATTATTTCCCCGCTGACACGCATCCAGATACGACGTCGTTCCTACTGTAGTTATTGTTGCTGTTGTCGTTGAACGAGGAACTGGAGTAATCGTGGGCCTGGAACTGTTTCCACCTGTAAGAAATTCAGGCACGGAAATTAACAGACAGGTTTGATTTCTGAAATGGTTTGCAGCAAATACCTAGCTAATTTTATATTCTGCAGAAACGTATTCTGGATACTCAACAAGAAAGCGGAAGTGCTTGCTAGTTGCTAGCACTGACCATTTTTAAATAAATAGCTGTTATTTGCTTATTTGCAATCTTTTGACATACTGCACGAAATCAAAGGGACTGATTTTGTGCAGATTCATGCTTTATTTTGTGAAGTTGTTACACTAATTGTAAACATTTGGTTTGGCTGGTTGTGACAGAAGGTATTAGATTTATGAGCTCACATGTTCCACTTTTCCGAGCCTAGGAATGTGTCAGATAAAAGTACACATGTGACCAAAAATAAACAACTTGCAGTTTGCTAAACATGGTTCAGCTTCTTCTATCAGATAGTCGAGACGTTGCTGAAGGTGATCAACCTTAGCTTCCAGATCTTCAACATAGTGGAGAATCTTATCCAAGACATCGGATGTCTTTACCATAAACTTTGTTGCGTTGAAATTCCTGAAACAGATGCATAAAGCATATAATAGCTCTTTGCGAGACGGGCGGGACAACCGGCTGCTCTCAGATTTCGTTTTCTAAAATCAAAATTTGAGGCTGTAGTCCATGCTCTTGGGCGTGCTTAAACCTGAAGCCTGGAAGAGTTGTGGTATCCATAAATTAAATATATTATGTTATGAACACTAATCTGCATTGATTCGTAATGGTTGTGCAATAAACAACAAAATTGTAATTAATAGTCCCTTCTCTTGTGCTATACATATGCATAACCTTCAGTAGGAAGGACACAGTTGGTCGTACTCAAATATATATAAGAATGGGTTTGTTAAGAACAGCAACATTAAATGTGAACATTAAATAGTTGGAATCGATGCAATAAACTAATCTCGTTATCCCATGGCTTGATCTAAATTGAGCGGTATGCTCTACTGCAGGTCCGCCCTGTACATTTCTCTCTCTTTCAACCCTGATTTAAATCTTTCACTCTTTGATTCTACTAATTAAACAGTTCTACAACTACAGAAGCTGCCAAATCCTTCACACGGACCCGACAAAGTGTGAAGCTAGTTGGCCCTGTTAACTTACTGTTTCGTATAAAAGGAGCTTGTTTCCTGTAGTGCAAACGTCACTGCTACTCCATAGAGAAGTAGTATCAAACGCCGACAGCTGTACGGCAAAGACATGGTTTGATAAATCAAAATGGTCTCACATCGGTTTTACTTTTATACCTAAGACGGTTTTTGAAAATTTTTATCTATTTAAGCAAATAATAAACAAAAACGGCATATGCGTTTTTTGCATTCACAGTTTTAAGTTCAAACCAACCCACCAATTTTACATAAAAACCGCGATGATATAGCTTATCATTTCTGCACAAAATGAACTGCGTAATTGGCCGTTAAATGACTGCTGCATGATAATATGCCTGTAAAAAGATAACTTTCACGGGCAACGTACTGTAGGTGTGTCCAGGCTGAAATTAGGTAATTAATGTAGTTTAAACAGATTGTACGAATGACTAATAAAGTACACCAATAAAATTATTCATGTTGATGAACTTACCATCCAGGAGTCTGTCACCAGACACCAAGATCAAGTTGGAAAAGCATGGAGTAGAAAATATAAGAGGTTGGTCATGTTTTGAAAAGACAGCCCTATAAATTTTGATCCATTAAACGGATTCAGGGAGTTTGTTTCTTGAAGGAATTTCACGGTTTTCTTGCTTATATAGAACCCCTTAGTGGCGAATTACACCTCACACCTTATCCCCAATGCGGGTGCGCATTCTGAAAAACATCACTGCAGTTTGGGAACGAATTCAAACTATAGTGCCTGGGTTGCTTAATTGGTAGAGTGTTGTGTTATCGATCGCCAAAAGTTGTGGGTTAAATCCCCACCGCAGGCCTGAATTTTTCGAGTCGGGGGTGCTGTAGTGGCAATTATTCCTTTCAGTTCTATCACACAACTTCCATGTTTCCGAGTTGCATAAAATCCTAAATCCTAAAATTTACCTATCTCTGTAGTAACTAGATCTGATCCTGTATGTGTTGGGGATCAGATCATTCTACGATAGAACACATTGGCTATATAAACCGTTGTACGATTAGTTAATGCCATCTTTCTTGATAGTAAACGCAACATTTTGGCGACGAGGGTGGGATCTGTAATCCTCTGGAATCTCATGGCCTACGCGTCCAGCTTCGGAACGCCACCTCCGTCCTTTCTGCCCTGTCCCGGGAGCCCGGCGATACCCTGGAAATCATGAAAGCGGTCTGTGCTGAACTATATGGTCGCCGCTGGTGCCTTGGAGAACCGAGTGTCGCAGGAGAGGCGTGTTGCCCTCTTTGTGAATTTGCTGGGCGTCGAAGGTGAAAGGCTATTTTACACCTTGCCGGGGGCAGATGAACCGGGAATAACCTTGGACCAGGCTCTGGAAATTGCTGAGCTGCACTTTTTACCGAAGACCAACACCGTGGCTTCAAGGTTTCGATTCAAACAGCGTCAGCAGCATCCGACCGAAAAGATCGACGATTGGTATGCAGATTTAAGGAATCTCGTGGTAGACTGTGACTATGGTGTCCTCCAAGATCAAATGATCCGAGACCAAATTATTGAACACACCTGCTCCACCAGAATCAGAGAGCGGCTTTTGATGGAGAATAACCTTACGCTCCAGCGAGCCTTAGAAATAGCCCGTCAAGTGGAAGTTGCCGTAACGGATGCCCGAACACTAAAGAGTCAACAGGAGTTGCCTGTGCGTGCCATCAATCAGAAGAAAGAGCGAGAAAGGAACGACGCTGCGCTCCAGGGAGCTGAGTTCTCCTGTAGAGCACAGCAAGATCAAAACCAGCTGGAAGGATCTTCGGGGAAAGGTAAGATCTGTGCTAGCTGTGGGAATCCTGGTCGTTCTGGTTCTCATGTCTGTCCTGCTCTGAAGGCTAACTGCAACAAGTGCGGAGGGCGTGGTCATTTCCGTCGAGTTTGTCCGTCAGCTACTACCATCAACTGGATCCAGCCTATCTCCCAAGATGTAGTAGAAAGAACCGAGGAAGAAGACATTATCATACTATGAAATTTTTGAAACTTTTTGGATCTTTTAAACTTTGCTTTTAAACTTTGTTGATTTTTGTAGGGAGAGGGAAAATGTAGTAACTAGATCTGATCCTGTATGTGTTGGGGATCAGATCATTCTACGATAGAACATATTGGCTATATAAACCGTTGTACGATTAGTTAATGCCATCTTTCTTGATAGTAAACGCAACAATCTCCATAACAACAAACAAAATCATTAAAATTGAACAGTGCTTCTTTATTTTTAGTCTTTGGCAAAAGCAACAAAAATAACGCTAACCGACGCGAATGAACATTTTTATGACAAGCAACTTCAGTGGCAACTGTACAGTGAAGGTTATGCAGCCAGCGTTCAAAGTGGTGAAGCAGAAGAAAACCAGTACAGGAAAGGGGTGCCTAAAGAAAAAAGTTACTAACAGTTAAACAATTAAAGTGAGCTGCAATGCATTCAAAATGTTATCAGTTTTATTATGGTTATTACTTATTATGTATTATTTATTTTATTATGATATTGTTTTTGTTTTCTGTGTTTTGTTAATGTTATCAGTTGCCTCTGAGATTTTTTCATGTTTTCATGTTCAGGTTTTCATCATACTTTATTTGTCACTTTAGATTCCTGTTTTCTAATCTACCGTAGTCCTTCTGTGTATTTTACTGAAAGACTTGTCATCCCTTCTGTTCAACTAGCCCTCACTCGTTACTGAGATAAACTGAGCTGTCGAAAATTGTGTCTCTTCCTTATCTTGATTACCAATTTGTTCCAAACCTTTTTCTGTCTTTCTATCAGGGGAGGGACCGGAGTTAAAATATAAAGTTTGGAATTTTAAATCCAAACATTATTATTTGATCTATTTAAAATATTTACACATTTCAAATTATTTGAAATTACTGCTTTGTACATGTATTGTGACTGTATATTAGTTTCTTTGGATAAAAATAATCTACTAAACAAAATATTTGGTCGAGTTTACTTTTTTATTGTACTTTTGGTTTTTAGATTTAACCAAGTATATTTTTATTTTTGGTCGGTTCCCCTATTTAAATCGATGCTAATGAACAAAATCCAGGGAGGGGGAAAGTGCATAGAAGCAAATTTTATTGAAATCTCAGCGGGAAATTGTCATTATGCATGCTAAGAACTCCGCCTATATCCATGTATGTATAATATTTTGATTAGGAAGACATTTGAAGTAGAAGGAGATTTTGGGGGACTAGTAAATTAATTTATCCCTTTCAGCCAATCAGCGTTGAGCTGTTTCTGAGTCCTGCTAAGTTGAAATTTATTGGACAAATTGAGTAGGACGCATGTAAGGCTAGTTGCTTTCTAGATCCGCTAATTCACTTTGCCTTATTTTGCATTATCGTCAGCCTTCTTTCACCAGACTCAGCCCAACTAGAGGCCCCGTTCCCTACATCTTATTACCGTAATATTGAATTGCGAAAGGCAAATTTTGTTGGGGAGTGCGCCTGAAGCCCTATAGGTACCCCTAGTCGGGTTAAAGCGTTAATACGCCACTAATATATTAAATCTCACGAGCTTAATAAAATTGAAATATACGGTTGTTCACTACTCATATATATTTCGCGCTAATATGACAGGAAATCTACTAAAGTAATGACAGTACGGTTGATACTAAGCGAAAGTGTGCTCCGGCTCCAGCTAGTAGTTCCACAGACTCAATAGACTCTGGATCTGCGCCTAATCTTTTTCCGGGATTGGACAGCGGTCTCGGCGTGCCGCCCTTTAGTGGTCATTGACATTGTGGGGGCTTAATCTTACATAACCACTGAAGGTACGTTGACTGCTTAGAAATTAAGTATCACTTAATAAAATTCCTTCCCTATCCAAGAAACACAAATCAGGCCCGGAAAATAATCAAATTTTTTTCGAGCTTCCGTCAGATTTTGAAACTGCCTAAATCGAATCTATCCCATTTCTAGCGAGATTAGTTCAGTGTTCAATGCCTGTCGTTGCCCGTCCAGTTGCCTTTTATATTTGTTCCATCCAAGTCACAATTTATTTGATAAAGCTTGTACACTTTTAGTTTATTAATTGTTTAGTTTAGTTTATTAAATGCACTTTCTTTTTCTTATACACTATTGTGGTATTTAGGAATTTTCATTACATAGATACATTTACTTACATCTTACAACTTTCCCAAAAGCGAGGAAACAATTAAAATGAATCAATACAATAATTTTTCCAGCTACATACATACCAGCCGCATTCCGGCTTGGGGTAGTCGTTATCTAATATTGTTAGGCCGGCCGGCTACGAAATAGACT
>JASAND010017057.1:0-29088 GCA_030248195.1 Trissonchulus latispiculum
TACCGAGGTACTATGGCCTCTCAAGGTTCAGGTGGAGCAAGGGTCCTGTTTAATCAATTTTGTTCAAAAATGTTCAGTGAATTGTGAATTGTATTGTAGTGATTGCAGCTGTAAAGAATAATTAATGTACACTGTTGTATAGGATGACTTGTTTTTATTATTTGATTGTTTGGTCGTGGTTTGGGAAAAAGGTCAGCGATTTGACCTGGGACAAATAGGAAGAAGAATTAGCCAGCTTTGTACAGTCAGAGTAAGAAGTGTAGAGAGATGAGGAGGATAACTCAAAACGAGTAGAATATTAGTATTGCCCTGTTCACTGTTCGTTATGATTATTGTTGTGTATTACTTGTACTTGTATTGTGTTATTGCTAAGCGGCTAGTACGTAAGATTTCTGCACTGTGTATAGGCTTAGTAATTTGTAAATCTTGGTTGTTTGTTTTATCATTTGTTCTTGTTCTGCTTGTTTATTACATAGTTTTTGTTTGTTGCTTATGTGTTGCTTGTGACGGTTTCCTAAGTGTAGCATTTCTAGTTCACAAAAAGTTTAGCGATTGGGATTAGTAATTAGAGACGGAAAAGATAAGAGCACGCCCTATGAATCGATTTGTTGCAATCCTTATGTACTTGGTTATTATTATTTGTTGTGTTTGTAACCCTACCAGTTATTGAGGAAGGAGTTGAAAAACGGGAACTGATGATTTGAACAAGGTGGATATTGAATAGCAATGAATCAGAACGACCTGCAATGTCAGTTTTTGTTGTGGAGATTATACTGTCTGAAGAGTAATACGGAACGGAACTATTAAATAGTAACTGGTATTTTTTCGACATTTTTGATAAGGGACAAGGTACTCAGAGATAGGTTAAGGCGTTCACACCGCGATTGGCAGAACGCCCGCGTTCACACCGCGATAGGCAGAACGCCCACGTTCACACCGCGATTGGCAGAACGTTAATAACAAGGCCGCGATTGGCCTCTAGTCATGCAGTTTGTAGGATTTAGGTCAGGAAAGATTTAGTGACTAGTTCATGCGAATTGAGGAGAAACTAGATAGAAGTTTAGAGAACTTTAGTAGTTCTGGGTAAAACAGGGTAATCCCGCAGGGACCCCGCCCAGTAGAAGAGTTGTAGCGATAGTCGCAGAAGACTTGTAGTGATTCTGGGTAAAACAGGGTAATCCCGCAGGGACCCCGCCCAGCAGAAGAGTCGTAGTAATGATAGCTGAAGAGCTCAATAGAGGAGCTGTAGAGATGGGAGCTGAAGAGCTCTAGTAGGTTCTGGGTAACACAGGGTAATCCCGCAGGGACCCCGCCCAGTGGCAGAAGTGTAATAGTGTCTGGGTAACACAGGGCAACCCCGCAGGGGCCCCGCCCAGGGTAAGTAGGAAGAAGCGTAGCGGTATCTGGGTAACACAGGGTAATCCCGCAGGGACCCCGCCCAGTGGAAGAACTGTAATAGTGTCTGGGTAACACAGGGTAACCCCGCAGGGGCCTCGCCCAGGATAAGCAATGGATTATAATTAGTAATAGCAGTTGGTAGTAGTATTCTGCAAGGGCCAAGATGGCCGTAAGTACTAGTGAATATAGAATCGGAAGTAGTTAAGTAGCTCTAGATAATACTATAATAAGGGATTGTTGAGTATTAAGAGTGATTACGAACTCACCGCACCGTACGCGAAACGCAAGCCTTTATCCGTCTTTCAGGAATTGATGTATTGATATTCATACAATTGATTGATTAATGAACTGGTGAAGTGATGATAGCATTTTTGATATGAGTTATGGTTGTTGGGGGATTTCTTAATTGTTTTATCTTCTCCCCCCTAGTTAAAAACCTAGCCCTTTTACTTGTGGAGGTTGTAATGGAAAAGGCAAAACAAAACCTAAAAGGTACAGGGAAAAGCTCCATTTGTGGGAGATTGTGATTCTTGATGGAATTGATTTGAGTTTCTAATGCACTAGTTATGAGTGGCGTGCTTGTGGAATCTTGATGTGAACTGTGAAACGTCCAAGCATTGTATAAAGTAACTGTCTTGCAGTTACCAGAGTTGCCAGTCAGTGTGAAACCCCCCAGAAATCCGTCATTAGGGACATAGGTTCTAGTGTAAATAGGAAGAATAACACAGAAAATAGTATTACGCGCACGCAAACGACACGAAAATAGAATAGAACCTCAGTGGAACGTAGTCTAAGAAAGCTTAGGTAGGCTATCAGTCAGTAATGGAGGGGTCGTTACCCTTCCCGGGTCAGTAATAGGCCCCACCCCAATACGGTTTTCCGTATAATGGAGGAGTCGTTACTCTTCCCAGGCCACGAATAAGGCCTCACACGATCAAGAAGTCGTTTGAAAACAGAGTGAAATAGCTAAAGATTATCAAGAAAATAGAATTCGCATAAAGAAGTTGTTTAATAACCAGCAATTTAACAAGAAACTTCGAGTCAAAAACGTCTCCTACAGTTAATAAGTGCGAATATTGGAAGATGGGTCAAAATAAGGCCATAATTTGCCCATTAGCGGCGTGGAATAATGTTAGTTAGTAGTTATAGGTATTAATTAGGCATAATCTGCAGTAGTTAGGTGATAATTAGTTAATTAGTCATATTTTTGGTCAAAATATAAGTTGGCTTCATCTGAAAGGCAATTCTCTGCTGATTCTAAAACTCCAAACACGGTCGCCTAACTCCCAATATTGCGAAAGTTATAAGTAAAAGAAGTTTTGATTAGTTACATTTTAATTTTGTAATATTGGCCTTGGGTGACCTTATAACAATGCGTAACTATGTGTGAGGTTACGCCCATTCATGTTTCTATTCACACCCCCAGAGCCTCTGCTGGCTCTCTCCCAGCAGAGACTTGCCTCGCAGAGAAGGATTTAACACATACACATAGTGTAAAATTACGTTCGGAGGGGGCTTAACTCCCTCCCCAATTATTTAAAAGAAAGGATAATGGTTAGTCTTAGGTAAGTAGGTACGTAGATTAACAATATCCAGCTTATATTTTCTAGAAAATTACGTAGCTCTTAGTATGCATATTTTTTACGCAACAATTGCCCTTCCGTCTCTTTTCTAGTTAGACTTAGAGTCTTGGCGAGGAAGGACAATTGTTGCTGGGAGCTGCTTCCCTTGTCTACGGCCGAAAGGTCAAGTCTAGAAAGAAAGAAAGGGGCCAGGAGACAAGGGAATTCCCAAAAAATAATAAATATAAAATTTACTAAATAACACGGCCAAAGTGGCAGTTAATAATTATTTTTCCATATTCGGCCCCGAGTGGCCTCTATTCTGTACAATTTTGTTTTTCAATTCTTTTAATTTCATTTTTAAAGCCAGCAATTTCCCCTTTGGTTACCTTTACGTGGTAACCAAAAAGTCTGCAAAGTTTCTCAAAATTCAGCTTGGGAAATCCATCAAATTTGGGGTCAGTTGGAGGGTAATAATTCCAATTGCTCGTTAATCTCCCCTCCAACGGACCAGCCGCTTGGCCAGCCCGAGTCGGGCACATGTATTAACATAGGGAGCTTCCAGAAACTTCTGGAAGCTCCAATAAAAATCAAAGAAAGTCCGCCAGCAAAGTAAACACCAGTGAGCTGTCAGACTCCTGTCAGCTCACTGGAAATTTTCAAATTTCCATCAGTGTTCGTCTGAGACTCGGCCGAGAGCGGTCGGTTTTTCCCCCCCGTACTTAGCACGTCTTCCCGTTGTGCCAGCGTTTTGGCCGGGAATAAAAGACGTGCTTTCCCCGGTTAGCACTCGAGTTAGGGGCACCTTCTGACCCACACTGGTCAGAAGGGATGATCTGAGCGCACACAACGAACACCACACAATGAGGGCCAAATGAGCGCACTATGCTCGGCCAAAATACCACACCAGGAACGCATTTTTAGGGAATTTTAAAGGCCCTTTTGGCCTAAAAAACTTTACTTTTGTGGCCTTCGGGCCTTGTTTAAAAAAATTAGGATGGTCAACCAAGCCACGGCCTGAATGGCCTTAATTGTTACAGGGGCTCACGCCCAAAATGTTTTTGTGTATTAATGTTTTGGGGTTTGTAATTCTGAATTGGGATTCTGAGTGGGGACCCACCCCTGAGTTGAGATAGGAGGTCCCTTGGTCATGACCTCATATACAGAACTGAGCTAATTTAGGGACCATTTCTCCCCACAGCCGGCAATTAGGAATTGCCGGCCATATTTGCAAAAATAGGCGCTACTGAAGCAACATTATTGTCTGTAACTATGTATTGTTATTGTGAAAGGTAACCTTGTGTCGGCATCAAAATATTAGGAACCCAAAAAGGATCTGAATCATTTTAATCATCAATTATCAAGCTATTTTAAAGGGAATGGCCGACTTCCCAGTGTTAATTTAATTAACCTGAAGCTGTCCTTAGCGGAAGTGTATGTGTGATCTGTTTTTTAGTAATAATTGCCTAAGCAATTATTACTCGTTCTGCTTTCAAGTCAATTACCGAAGTTTCCAAAAAAATCCAACAAAATTTTCTTTTACCAAAGTTCCAAAGTTCACGGCAAGATACTGGAATAGATCCAGTGCTCATCCATTTGAGCTACACGGGTTATAATTAGAACACGTTTAAGCCAGCCTATATAAGGAAGCAAATTGGCAACCCAGCGTGTGTGCATATTAATTAATACATTGGATGTGCTAACTATGCATATGTAGGACCAAACTTTAATTATGTTTTTCTCACTAATTAATTAACATTTTTTGGTGCTGTAAGCACAAAAAATGTTCAGTTTTTCAAGCTCTACAAGAATGTGTAATTTTTACTCAAATTCGTTTTCATCAAAATTTCGCTAATTTATATGCCAGTTCTGCTCAAATTTAAACAAGCTCAAGTGAAAGGGTGGTAGATTGCGCGTCTATCACTCGGCTGGCTGCCAGGGTTGCCAGCGCCGGATCGAATAGCGGTTCGGTACGGTTCCCCGAGCTTCTTAGGTAGTTACGAGGAAAAGTAGTTAGCTATTTAGTTCGGATAGGTCGGTAGGTCGGTAAGTAGGGACTGCGTAGAATGGCTGCTGAGACAGTGAGTGAGTGAGTTTTTGCCTTTTTGCTCCAAAGTGATTAAAACTAATAACATGCAAAAACTCTCTCACAGCCAGCCAGCCAGTATTAAGTAGGCTTTAGTTAGTTCGCAAGTTGACACTAATATTAAGTAGGCTTTAGTTAGTTCGCAGGTTAACCTTAATATTAAATAGGCTTTAGCTAGTTCGCAAGTTAACGTTAATATTACGTAGGCCTTAGTTAATTAATATGAGTAGGTAGGTAGGCATTAGTTAAGGTGATTACTATAAGTATTTAACAAATGACCATCTTCCAATATCAGAAATGCACTGTAAAATGTCCAGTTTCGTACATATATGTGATGTAACCCTTGGGTCACGGGAAATGAACCCATTTCCCGTGACAAATCAACCAAAACTTGGCCAGTCGCAAGCTGAAAACACTAATATTCGCCAGTATCATAAGTTGCTCTGAAGATTGCGCAAGATTTAACTAGAATCAGTGTTTTACACCAAAATGGCCCTAGAAGGCCGGTCTGTGCAAGGAAAGGACAAAAACAAACGAAGTCCGAATATAGGTCGCAAATAGCACAGGTTTTGTACATTTCTCAAGAACGTTTCGTGTAATTACCAGTTCAGTTAGGCCCAGCCGGGCCCAAGGTGGTAACCTTACGAATCACTTCGTTCAAGCCGAAATTGCGGCAAGTCTAACTAAATTCTGATAATACCAGTTAACAGAGGCCAGGAAGGCCCAATTGGTGACAAGAAGTTACCAGAAACGGTTAACATTGTCAAACAGGCAGTAGCCAACGTTTTTAGTCAAGTTCTCCAAGTTACAAGTTCAAATGGGGCCCAAAATGCACATTTTGGGCCTGGAAAGCAAAGGAACGAGTAATGGTTGCTGGGTTCGATTCCCGCACCATAATCTTGTACTAATGGGTTTTAACCCATTTGATTCAGGTGCGGAGACGAAGCTGCGCTGCTCTATCCGAATCTGATCTGCCCGTGGATCATTAGTCTCGTGACCCTCCGTATTCAGTAGCTCAGTTGTTGGACCGCAGAAGTCCGGATCAGACAGTCAGTCAGTTAATCAGTCAGTCAGGAACAGTCATTTTGGAAGGTACATAGACGGCGTGCATTGCCGAGTAGCGGATTTAAGACAGAGACAGCGAGCGTAGCACCGCCTGGTCAAAGTGGGAGGTTAAACCAGAAACTGCAAAGCCAAAAGCTTAACTCTTGAAAGAAGGACTAAAATTCTATTTCCTTGCTCTTACCACATCATGTCATCAACCGTTTTCGTCATCAGTTTTAAGTCGGGAGGCGTTTCTCCCGTGTCTCTGGCCTAAGAGCCGAATCCCCACCTGTGAAGAAGAAGAAGCCGTAGATTCGTTGAAGTGTGTAGTTGTTTAATTTTCATTAATCAGGAATAAGTAAGGCAGAACCAGGAAACTCCCCATTTTCTCTATTTCCTCAAAAAGTCAGTTCCGTACAGTAGCCCTGTCTAGGTGTTGGAGCGGACCTTCGGGAAAGCAGTGTCCAACGATTCGGGGACTCACCCATAGACCGACCCCAGGTTTATTTCAATTAATAATTGTTTGTTTGTAGTTTGCTGATCTGTAGTTTGATAGTCCGTGTGTAAGGACGGATAAAGAGTCGCACAGCACAAGCATATAGGCGCACGAGAAAGCATATAGGCACTTGGTTAGCAGAGAGTTGGAGACAGTGTAATAATTAGGTAGTGAAGACAGAGTTTAAGAAAAGGAAGAAGAAGAAGTATCACTGAACCTTGACCTTGTCCCTAACCTAAAACCTATAACTTGGGTAATATTATCCTAAATTAGGATAATATTAATACTAACCTAAAGAGGGTAACTGGCAACTCTGGTACAGTAAATTGTATACTGTACTGAATTGTAATTGTATCTATTTTGCCCAGTTTGTAACGACCCCTGTCAGTACGCATATTGTAATTGTAATTTGTAATCTTGTCAAAGAGTGTCCCCATAATACCTGTAACAAGTTTAGTAAATAATTGGTGTGTCAAGACTTAGAGTCTCAGAGTATAACAGAGAGGCGCGATTGTCTCTGGAAATCAGGCGCGATAGCCTAAAGATTGGATCAGGACTGCTCAGAGGTAAGTTCTGGTCAGGAAGCCTAAGACTTATCATCAATCCAGCGATCAAATCCAAGCAAGTGCTGACCCCTCTTGCTGATCAGCTGGAATCCAGTGCAACAAACGAACTCACGAAGAAGACCCCTACAAAGGTTGGCTGCAGGGAATCTCTGATTTTGGAACACCACCTTTCGGAGATCCGGTGCCTAAGTCTACTTTCCTAAGTGGACGCGCTGACCTTCCGTGTAATCGAGTGCAGAGCGTTTTCTGTCACTAGACCGGAGAGCAGAGCGTTTTCTGTCTCTGGAGACTAGCACCTTCATTACACATTTCTAACCGTTCCAAATGAAAGAGCGGGTTGTTTTTTCTGTAACTGCATCAAAATATATTAGTTTTTGTTGAAAAATTGAGGTCATAATATCTTTTGAAAATTTGGCATAGTCAATCGGGAAAAAAACGCCATTTTTTCACACTTTTGGACATGCAGAACTCATTTTTTGAAATTATGGGAAAATTCTTGTAGTTTGAAGAATGTCAACCCCTGCGGATTATTTTCTTGTATTAATGACTTCTCTGGACCGTAACAATAGAGAGTACTTTGTGATTAATTTCCTGGGGAAAAAAGCCAGTTATCGGGAAAAAAGCCACTTTGGTGGAAGTATATCCTGAAGGCGTAGACCAAAGCGTTTCATCGTGTTCAGCATCGCTTATTTACCCTAGGTTTGTTGTTTACCGACGCAAATTGCCACCTCCCTCAACTTGGCGGCCCCACTTGTTGAGTCAAAGGTAAAACTAATTGAGACAGTCAGTTTGGGTTGAAATACAAATGAGACACCTGTTAATTTAATTGAGACACGCTTTAATTATGTGCAAATTTGAATAATACATTGGGACTGCTAATTAGAGGTATACAGTCCCACTTTTGAGTCATAAGTTGTTACCTCGTCAATGAATACCTATACGTTGTCTAGAAGTGATCTACTCCCTTAAAATATCTATTATCCTGCGATGAATTCAAAAAATTATTTTCGATTTTGAATTTTTTATTTTTCGTACAAATATATATTAGCTATGGTCTGGCTTCACGTAATGGCTGGAAGGGGGCCGAACAAAATATAACCTTTTTAACTTTAGATTAACTGGGACTTGGTTTGTTCTTTGGAGGCGACTCGGCTTTTATATCAAGCCCAGGAGTTCTAGTGATGACCGCTAACACTTTATGGGATCTATTACCAAAATTTCTGAATTTTCCCCATCTCGCAGTATTTCGATTTTTATCTGATAATGGACACGTATTTTTGGCCCAGTTAGTTATATACATAGGTGTAACGGAGATTTGGAGTGGGGGGCTCACCCATCATTTTTTGGGGAGGGGCTCCCGATAGAGACCCCCAACCCTCCCCAAACATTTTCAATTTTTATGCTAAAGATCGCAGTTTCTGCCGTTTCTAATGATAAAGACATGATCTAACCGTAAAGTAATTTTAACATTAGGCAATTGCTTTAAACTCAAAAACTTGATTGCCAACATGTTTCCAAGTCCAAAATAAGGTCAATTTTGGGTCATAAAGTCCAATCCAAAAACGAATATTTGTGGGAATAATAAACACTTTAAGACAAAATTTTCGACATTTTTGAAAATGCAAAATTTACACTGAAAATACACAATATAGATTTGACCATTTGTCGTGCCTTCGGCGCGACTACCCCCCCCCCCAGTTGGGTGGGGGGGGGGGGGGGGGGGGGGGCGGCGTCGTCCTCACAAAAAGTTCTGGGGGGAAGGGTGGAAAAATGGCTGGGGGCTACCCCCCAACCCCCCCCCGTCCGCCTTACACCTATGGGCTATGGGTATATATACTTAAAATCCGTATTTCCAAGCTTTGAAAATGCTAATTTATCGATCGGAATTACATTCTTTTTTGGTTTATGTCTGTTTGATAGACGGTTTCCCTGGGCTTGTCGTAACGTAATTGGCAAATCTAAGGAGGTGGAATAAAAGAGGATGCGGCCTCGTTATGCTTCACGAATCAAATCTTCGTTTATCAAATAAATTGGTTTTGTCTTGTCGAGTCGGCCCTTTCCATTTATGCGACAGGATATCTATCTGTTTTCTTTTAAATATACGCCTATTTTCTTGGAATACAGATGCGGCTCCACATATATATAGTTGATACCTGTTTCTTGCGCATTTCGATAATTAATTTCGATTTCGAAAAATGGGTATTCTACACGATAGGATGCTTAACCTAAAAACAAACAATTTTAAAAACTTCCAAGATTTGCCTATGTTTTAAACATACAACATTTTCAAATGACCAGGGGCCGATGTTATCAAAGGCCCAAACCCAGGTTTCGAGCTAAACCTAGGTTAAAAATGGGTTTTCAGCCCAAACCCGATGGAATCAAAGTTGGGTTAAAACTGGGATTTTGAAACCCAGGTTTCATAACTGGGTTTTGGGTTAAATTGGGGTTAAATGGAGACCCAATGTTATCATGAAACCCGGGTTTAGAACTTGGGTTAAATTTGGGTTAATGTGGCTAAATCTCAACCCTACTCGATGAGGAGGGTTGAGCCTAAAACCCAGGTTTTAATCTATGTAATTTATGGGTTTCGCTCCTGGGACTGTCTCGTCTATTAGTTCCAAAAATATAGACAAGACAGCACAGTAAATTTTGGGGTTAATTCTGGGTTAACTATTCTGGATTTCAGGGTTAATTCAGGGTTAACTCAGGGTTAACCCCAATAAAATAGGGTTTATGAAATCCAACCCCAAAATTGTTTGATAACATTGGGTTAGCCCCAGGGTTAACCCAACCCCAAAATTTCAGGGTTAACCCCAAAAACTGCGAAACCCGGGTTTTAGGAAACCCAAGTTTGATAACATCGGCCCCAGATGGCCTCACTTTTTGTATAAAAACTAAACTTTTTTGCGGGACTTTTTGTGAAAATCGGCGGCAACAAATATTTGATCTCTGGATGATTGTTGAGATCAGCGACCTCGGTTTACCCTATTACCCTGAGAAGCTACTTTCCTGCCAAATCGGCGATAAAAATTTTTTTCGAACCTAAGAGGGACCAAGGCGAACCCCCCCATCATCTAAGTCAGTGTGCCCATCCACTATGAAATGGAAATATATGCGAAAAATAAAAATGCATCGCTGTTTTGAATAAAACTGTAAAATCATCACAAATTCTAAACGTATTATCTTACATATACGACAAACCCAGCTCCAGCATCTCAATTCCACGAGTTTCATAAATCCAGATGCTCCAGCTCCATACATAAACCGCATATATATTTCTTGCTTGCATGTTACACTGCAATGTACGTAATTTGGATTTGCTCAAATATATAAATTTAATTTGAGCAAATCCAACGAAACATACACGCAGTCAGTAAACAGTTCGTCGTTAACAACTACATAACCAGAAAACATAAAATCGCTTTTGTCGCAAGCATAGGTGTATATACCACCTGTTTGGGTGGGGGGGGGGGGGGTTGGGGTCTCAATGTCAATAGTTCGAATTTTTAAAAATTCGAAAAATTCGAAAACTGTACCCAAATTTTTCAGCTAAAATGGCCCTTTTTCGACAAAATCCATTATTTTCGATATAAATCTAAATAAAAACTACGTATATTGTGTTTTAAAACCTATTTTTAGTGTTTTTAAATATTGCTTTTTCCATTTTCTACAAGCTACAAAATGTTTTGCAAAAATTTTGCATTTTTCCTAATGTGTAGACCCCATTTTAGGGGGGTCTGACCTTGCTTTGTGGGGGTTGAGAGTAGGCAAGGTCGGTATGATGGGGAGGGGAGGGAAGTCTCACAGTCTCACAGCTTGCAGGGGGCAAACTGTATGTAAAGCCTGGTACGGTACGGTACACCTGTGGTCGCAAGTGCCGGAAGCTGTAAACCAAAAAAGTACTAGTACAACGCAAATTCGGAGTGAAGCAATTTCCAATTGATGTAAAAGCTCAGAAGTTAGAAAAGACTAAGATTGTTGGTCCCCCTTCCAGCCTCAAACCATCTGAAGCCAGACCTTAGCTAATAAATATTTATTCAAAAAATCAAAATTTTAAAATTGAATTGAATACATCGCAGGATAACAGAAATTTAAATTGTGTGGCTCATTTCTAGACAACGTATTGGTATTCACTGACGAGGTAACAACTTATGACTCAAAAGTGGGACTGTATACCTCTAATTAGCAGTCCCAATGTTTTATTCAAATTTGCACATAATTAAAGCGTGTCTCAATTAAATTAACAGGTGTCTCATTTGTATTTCAACCCAAACTGACTGTCTCAATTAGTTTTAGCTTTGACTCAACAAGTGGGGCTGCCAAGTTGAGGGAGGTCAAATAGCCGTCGTAAAGCACTAAAAAACAACTTTTTAGTTTGCAGAATAAACTGGCTAGGTTTCATCAAATATAACGTTAACATACAAATTTAGTTAAAACTTGCTAAAACAAAGGCTAGCTACGAAATAGTGTTTTCCAATGAATTCGTAATGCTCTTTAGCCAAATGTGCCAGTGTAAGGATGAAATGCGGCGTGTAGCGGTCAGAACGACTGGCGTGACATATTAGTCAAAAAGTTGCTCATTTCAGGGACTACCCACCTACAAACGGTATTACTCTGTAAAACATGAATTGCTGATTATTTTCAATGTAGTAATAATCCCAAAAATCCAAGAAAACTGCTCACTATAGGTCTTGAAAATGACTGGCTTTTTCCGATGGGTCAAAATCATCGGGAATAAAAAGTCACACCTGCGCAGAGACCACATGACGTCCTGAATTGTTAACATTTGTGTGAGAACAAAGCCCATGTTCCCACTTGATTGCAGTAGAAGTTATTCAGATAGCTCTATTGACACTAAAGATATGAATTTTTCAAAAATTACCGTTTTCCCGCCATTTCAGGAACAAAGCTTTCCAAAAAATGTCGACCCTGCTGTTGACTATAGAGGAGAGCCAGAAAGCTAAAAATCGACGTGTGGGCTTATATTGAGGTCGTCATTCTACACGTCAAATATTACTGCAATAGCTTCACCTGTTTGGCCACGGCGATCGTGGCTTTTTCCGAAATTTTAACGTGGCTTTTTTCCCCGATTGACTGTAGTGACTTTTGGACGTGTAGAACTCATTTGTTGGAATTATGGGAACATTCTTGTAGTTTGAAGAATGGCAACCCCTACGGATTATTTTCATGTATTAATGACTTCTCTGGACCGTGTAGCAATAAAGAGTACATTTAATACATATAATTTAAATAAATATTCGTTCAGCGGAAACTCAAAATTTTGCAAAACATGGTTTGTTAGAGAAAGAGAAAAAGCTGAGCTTTTAATAGGAGTGTTGCGTTGATTCGGCTTTTCACGTTGCAAGCTACTTCAAATTTGCATTCATAAAGTGGAGTCAAATAACTGCAAAAAATTTAAAATTTGATACTAATTTATATTCATTAATTTTAATTTTAATTTAATTAGTTTTTAATTTGATTAATTTTATTTATTTCTAATAATGCAGCATGGTTAAAACATTAATTTTCCCTCTATTTTTACTTTATTACACATTTCATTGCTTTAGTATATACATAATTCAGTTATCAAGTTCAAGTTCAAGTGAGGGTGTCGCTCACTGAGCCCTGTAGGCTTTTCGGGCGCTGTTGTGTTGGTTTTCTTAATGCTTCATCCGGCACATTGATTTGCGTCGGTGGGGTGCTTTGCAGGCCGCGTCATTTGGGAAACTGAAATCGTGGGTTATTCGCTAGTCTATTGCCAAGATGTGCGGTAGCGGCGACCCACTGGCTGCTGGATAAATTCGGCTGTTAGTAGGCGTTCATAGGTTAATAGGTTGGACGTTTGATTTGTTCGGACGCCATCCATCGTCTTCGTTAGCTGTTTCGATCGGTCCTCCAGTTTTGGGATTCCTGCCAACTCGTGTATATAAGCGCTTGGTGTATAATTTGGCAGTCTCAGACAGGTTTTCAGGCATCGATTCTGGATAGTTTGCATCCTTTTCCGGTTTGATGGGGCGGCGCAGTTCCAAGCTATGGCTCCATATTCCAACACCGGTCTTAAGAACTGTTTCAATACTTGCAGTCGGAGCTTTGATTCAGCTCACCAGCTTGTACCACCCAGCGCTCGTAATACATTGTACCGGGTTTTGACCTTCTGCTCGACTGTTTTCATATGCTCACGGAAAGTGCAGTTTCGGTCAAATATGACCCCTAGAAACCGCGCTTCCTTCACCAATTCGATGAACTGGCCGTTGACTTCTATCTGTAAGATTTCGCCATTGCATACTCCAAGGTCACTGCGTTTTCTGGTGAAATAGATTCCGACTGCCTACTGTCCATTTAGCAAGATTTATTTTCTATTTTCAGAAAATATTTCCACAGTTAGTAAATATTAGCAAATATTAATAATTGCAGATTAGAAAGCTGTTTTTTGTTATGAAATTTCTAAAAAAACAAACATGAGCTGTTAAAAGCAACATAGCAAGTTTCTAAACACGTCTGCGAAATTGTAGTCACAATGCTCACAATTGTAAAATTGTAATCACAATTCCGCTAATTGTGACTACAATTCTGTAGAATTGTAATTGTAGGGTAAGCTACAATTGTAAAATTGTAGAATGTCTAACAATTGTGTTTTGAAACAGCCGATTTGTAAGATTGTAGAAACTGAAATACAATTGTAGATTTCCACAGGCCTGTAATTGTAGTTTTATGAAATAAGACCCTGCTTGAAAAATTTAGTTTCTATAGCATTCCGAAGGCAATGAAAATTTTCATGATTTCAAGCCCTGTTTGAGCACTGCATTCAAACGAATCCAGAGCCCGGTAGTTCGTCGGCGGAAAAGCCGTTTCATCAGGTTATAGGGGAGATTCTGCGCATTAAAATAACGTATAGTTTATTCTGCCTCAGAATCAAATCTTGCTCCTAGAAGTCAATAGTTGACTTTCTGCAATGGAACTTTATCAAAAATTCGCACCTTTTCCGACTTTGACGGCTTTTAACTTTTGCTGGGTGCATCGGTGACCCTCCAATGCTTGGTGGTATCGATTGGTGGTAGTCCCATCTCTCTACGTGCTTCCAGTAAAAAAATGGTAGCCAAAAAGGTGAAATCGGTCATTTTCAGCCGTTAGTCCAGAGAAAATTCAGACATTAAATGGTTAAATTTAACCCATTCATGTAAAGGGTTGAGTTAAATTTAACTCTGCAGCTTTTTAACTCTACGTCACGAAAAGAGTAGAGTTAGAAGAGCTAATCTTTAACTCTTTTCGCGAATGACCTAAGGGTTAAATATTTTAACTTTGCTTAACTCAGCGAGTTAAATTTATTTCTGTCTTTAAATTTATTTATCTTTAAATCTATTTAAAACCGAATTTTTCAGATTTTGTGCCCAATAAACAGGAAAAATCCAGATTCTGGAGGGGGGTGAGGGACCCCTCTGTGAGGTCCTGGTTTAGGGGGGGTGACAACCCCCCACAGCACATGCATGAAATAGACCAAGAGTACATAAGAGTGTGACAACCGTCCCACTCTTAGTTATTAGGCTGCAGACATCATCTGCACAATAACGGCCTACCCCCCACAACTGAGTACCAGGTACACAATTGTGTACTGCAAAGCACCTGATAAACTGGACAGATCGCTGAACCGTTACTTAAGACTGCAAATGTTTACTCATTAGCTTGAACAAAAAGTATAGGTAGCATCAAGAGTGCATAATAAATAAGAGTGTGACAAGCGTCAAGCTCTTACTTATTAGGCTTGGGGACATGGTCTGCACGATAACGGCTGACCCACCCCCACAAATTAGACCCATCACTTCAAAGAAATTCGCACTCTATGCGTACGTTCTAAAGCTCGAAAACACAACTAGTCAGTTGGTTCAATGTGCGTCTGTTGCGAGCTTCAGCACACAAGCATAGCGTGCGAATTTCTTTGAAGTGATGGGTCTAATTTGTGGGGGGGATCAGCCGTTATCGTGCAGATCATGTCCCCAAGCCTAATAACTAAGAGCTTGACGCTTGTCACACTCTTAGCTATTATCAAGAGTACATAAACTAAGAGTGTGACAAGCGTCACACTCTTAGTTATTAAGGCCGGGGACATCATCTGCACGATAACGGCTGACCCCCTCCACAAATTAGACCCCAGTGACCCCTCCCACAAATGAGTACCTAGTACACATTTTGTGTACCATCACTCGCTTGTATGTTTATGTGTTGTAGCTAGAAAGTGGCCAGCTGCTGATAGAACGTTTTTGGCTTCAACACATAAACATACAAGCGAGTGATGGTACCCAAATGTGTACTAGGTACTCATTTGTGGGAGGGGTCACTGGGGTCTAATTTGTGTAGGGGGTCAGCCGTTATCGTGCAGATGATGTTCCCGGCCTTAATAGCTAAGAGTGTGACGCTTGTCACACTCTTAGTTATTATGTACTCTTGCTATTATGTACTCTTGGTAGCATCAATCACGTGAGTTCCAGGAACTGAACTACTTTCAAGAGCTAACTCTGGATTTTTGACAGCGCTCTACACTTAGATTGTTACTATACCGCGCTCGATCATAACTCAGTACTAACTAGCTTTTGATTGGAAAAGTATTCTACATTCCCTTCTTTCTTAAAGAGCGTTCCTGAAATTCACACACTAGCGAGCAAACACAAGTTACACAGAAAGTTACACACTTTAATAGATTTAAAATTGTTGACACGATTTATAACTTTATTCGACTCCGAAACGAAATTACCACCCAACGGAGGGGGGTATCTCCGACAGGGCCAAGGTTTTTCAGGATGTTCCTGCAAAAATCGCAAAGTCTGTTTCTGAATCTGCTCAACCACTGCCTTGAATTTCCCCACTTTCTCAGGAGAACCACGAGGATGCCCGACTCGCACCACAATATTATTAGTCTCCCCGAACGCCACTGCTGCCCTGAATCCTTCATGGAAAGCCAACCGAAGTACCTTAAAAATAACCTGAATCTTTGCCCCTGGAAGGCTAACCACGGTGTAGTCAGATGACGATGGGAAACCTCTGCCTTGCGAATCAGCTACAATCAGCGTCTTCGGGTTAGGCATTGATCCCGCCAGGTATGCACTAGCCTCCATCAAGATATTGCCCATCAAGTTATCTCCGGGCAGGCAAGTATCACAGCGCTGCAGATACTTATCAAGATCGCTCATGCCCAGGCGGCTGCCCCATTCCGCATCAAAGGGAGAAGCCTCGATCAACCAAGCATCGCCGGTTGACATCAATAGATGGAAAAGCTTTTCGTTCTGCCTATACTTCCTGATTTGAAGACTCAGCATAATGGCTGGCTTCGCGAGGTGCCACAATTTTGGGTTCACTTTCCACTGCAGACTCCTTGACTTACATCTCCGTTTGCAGGCAAACGGATCACTGCTGAGGTTTTCCACATCTTTTCTGGCAGAATCGTCTTCACAAATGCAAGATTTGGCCCACTGGTAGGCCTGTTCGGTGGCCTCAAATTCCATCCCAGCATAACTCAGTTTGCATTTATGCATGTTGGAAAACTCGTCATTTCCTCCAAAGAATGCAACGACTCTACGGCCAGACACCTAAAAATGCACATTAAATTAACCTTTGATGAAGCCAGGACACATCACTTAATTTGATAGTACATTCCGTTACATTATAAAAATAAGTGCATATTAAATTAACGTTTCATGAAGCCAGGACGCTTTAATTTAATATTATATTTAATATTATAATATTTTAGTCCGTTACTTTATTAATTTGAGGTAGGCGTAGGATCTAGCCTAACCTTTGCAGAAGCCAGTACGCTTCAGTTAACCTAATAATCCAGACTTCGAGAGTATTTGGCGGCCCACGGCTTAACGATTAAAGACTTTACCTTTTTGGTGAAGCCCGTACGCTTCAGTTTTGCCCTCAATCGTTACGCCAGTAGGATTAGAATGTTAGTTTTATCAAGAGTACATAATACATAAGAGTGTGACAGCAGGCAAGCTCTCTGTTATCAGCTGTAGGTACATGCTATGTTCGCTAACGGCTGACCCGCCCCCCACAAACGTGTATGTGCTCTTCAAAGAAATTTGCACGCTATCTTTGCGTGTTAAAGCTCGCAACAGACGCACATTGAACCAACTGAGTAGTTGTGTTTTCGAGCTTCAGCATGCAATCGTAGCGGCCAAATTTCTTTGAAGAGCACATATATACACATTTGTGGGGGGTCAGCCGTTAGCGAACATAGCATGTACCTACAGCTGATAACAGAGAGCTTGCCTGCTATCACACTCTTATATATTATGTACTCTTGGTTTTATCCAAGATGGTGTATATTCCAGAACTTCGGACGAATTGCGGAGTCGGAACACTCCAGGTCGTCCGTTCCGAAACTTATAGTATACGCTAGTATGATAGCGTGCAGTTATCTAATCCATATATCGTTCAGTCGCGAGCTGGGAAGAGAATAAGCCGAAGAAGAAAAGAAAGCCTGAATGAAAAAACTAAACGAAAGTAAAGGACCCCTAACTCATCGACGTTCGAAATAGTGTTTCAACCGATTTGCGTGGACAACAGTGAACTTATTGGGTTCGTCCTTTCGGCAAATACGGTAGGTAACTGGTGATAACTTATCTACAACTACATATCCCCTTTATCCATCCCGGCTTTTTCGAGTCCTTTGGTACTCGTTTTAACAGAACTTGTTCACCGACCTTAAACCTTATCTCCGTTGCGTGTTCGTCATACAAAGAGTTTTGAGCAGCCTGCGCTCTCGAGATGTTCTCCATGGCTTTGGAATATACTTCGCGCAGTCCTCGTTGCACCTTGTTAAAATAAACCGAAATGACGGTAACCTTCTCTGTGTCCAGAAATCTAGCGTCAAACAGACAGTGAACTTCCCGCCCGTACACAAGATGGAAAGGGGAAAATCTCGTTGAAGATTGTACTGCGGTTCTCGCCGCAAACGCCACGTACGGCAAGTAAGTGTCCCAGTCAGTTCCTCTTTCATTGGCGTATGCAGCCAGCATCAGTTTGAGTGTTCGATTGAATCTTTCTACAAGTTCATCCATCTGTGGATGATATGCCGTTGTTTGGGCCTTTTTGCACCCAATAGAGTTTAATATAGTGCGCATCAATTTTGAAGTAAAGTTTGTGCCTTGATCTGACAACAAAATTTTTGGACATCCGTGCCGACAGACTATTTCCTCTAGCATTAGTTTAGCAATTACTTCTGTCTCAATTGTGCGAACAGCGAAAACTTCTGGCCATTTCATAAAATAATCAACGAAAACGACTATGTATCTGTTTTTCCTACGCGTCGTCCTAAGCGGGCCAACTATGTCAACTCCCAAACGTTCAAAAGGGCCACCTACGGCGACAGGAACCAACGGAGCTTTGCCCCGGAAAGACGGGTCTTTCAACTGTTGACAGAGATCACACGTTCTACACCAGTTCATCACATCTCGTCTCATTTGAGGCCAATAATATTTAGCCTGCAGACGTCCTAAGGTTTTCGAATAGCCAAGATGGCCTGCTGTTGGGCTGTCATGGTTTTCTTTCAATAAGTCAACCTGTAAGGCCGATGGGATCACTAATCTGAGCCCATTTCTCCTTTTTGTGTGCCTGAATAGTATGCCATTTTTCAGCACGAAATCTTTTGGTCGAATGTTTCTTTGCCATAGAGTAGTGTTGCCCAAGCAGGTGCCGTCCATCCTACCCTTTATTTTCCTGCAAAAATCATCACGCTGCTGTTCTCGTATGACAGTATCCGTAGACAAATTTCCTAATGTTTCTATTGCAATGGCAC
Organism: Trissonchulus latispiculum; assembly: GCA_030248195.1. NCBI lineage: Eukaryota > Metazoa > Nematoda > Enoplea > Enoplida > Ironidae > Trissonchulus > Trissonchulus latispiculum. The sequence continues at coordinate 18,947 of JASAND010017057.1, forward strand.
AACAGACGTTCTCTCCAGTGACGAAGTCTGTTACCGCAGTTACAAAAAGTGGTAATCTGGACAAGCCGTCCGCATTACCATTTTTGTTTCCCGGCCTGCAGTAGAGATGAGGATTTTGGCTCGAGGCTCGGCCCGGCGCGGCTCGCGAGCCGAGCCGAGCCGAGCCGGCAGCAATTTCTCCCGAGCCGAGCCGAGCCGAGAACTAAAGCTCCGAGCCGAGCCGAGCCGAGCCGACCCCAACAAAAAATAGTAATTCGACCAAGTTTCCCTGCTATATTTTCGAACTTGTTTAAGTATAATTGCCAATAATTTCAGTGAAGACTAATAATAATTGCCAATAATTTTCTTTAGCTTTCTCGATACCTTCCAAGCAAATGTTAATCTTAATATTAGGCTGTCTTTGTGTATGGTATTGATACACTTTTAGTAAGAAAAACTTTGGACTTATTTCATTTTTACGTCTCAGTTTTGGTTTCATAAAAATCTTACCTGTAAAATCCATTATTCTGTGTTTCTGGGTAATTGTAGTATTTTCATTTTACCAGATAGCGAACAAGTTGTAACTGCTTCTAGTATTCGAGTATATAATTATGATCTTGAGAGGCTAAAGATAATTATTAACTTGTAATTATAACTGGTTACGACTTCGTTAATAAATTTGACCAAGACAACAAGGAATTAAATAAAAAATTCCATGCAATCTGGCGAATTTGAAATTTCAAGCTTGGCGAGTCGAACCGAGCCGAGCCGACCCACTTTCAAAATTTTTCCGAGCCGAGCCGGGTATGTCCGCGAGCCGAGCCGAGCCGAGCGGACCTCATTTTCTCGCGAGCCGAGCGAGCCGAGCCGGAAAAGTCCGGCTCGTCCTCATCACAAGCCTGTTGTCGAGCGTCATGTAACTGTCGTACTGCTGTTACTCGGAAACCCAACGTTGAAGCCTAAAGGAAGATGTCTTCAGCGAGCGGAAGTATTTCAACGGATAAAGGTCGGTGTAGACATGAAAATTTTTCCCGTAGATGTATGGGCGGAATTTTCGCGTAGGCCAGATTACTGCCAGCATCTCCAGCTCGATAGTTGAATACCTTGTTTCCGGATCTGCTAGCGCTCTACTCGCATAGGAAACTACCAATTCTTTCCCGCCAAAGCTTTGCGAAAGTACAGCCCCTAAACCAAGCCTAGATGCGTCAGTGCAGATAATAAAATCCCTGGAAAAATCAGGCATTTGCAAAACCGGAGCCGACAAGACCTCCTTTTTAATGGAAGTAAAAGCAGTTTCGCAAGATCCTGACCAGGCAAAAGTGGTGTTCTTCGTCAACAACTGTTGGAGTGGTTCTGCCATTCTAGCCAGGTTAGGGATGAATTTACGATAGTAAGAAGCTAATCCAAGGAATGACTTGACCTCTGAAGGATTGGTTGGCACTGGCAGCTTGGTGACTGCGTCAACCTTCTTCTCGTTAGGTTTTACACCATCAGCACCAACAACATAACCTAGGTATTGGACCTCAGATTTTCCGAAGACACACTTTCTACGTTTCAGTTTCAGATTGGCGTCCTTCAGACATTGAATGACGGTTTCTAGGTGTTGGACGTGCTCATCCAACGTTTTCGAAAAGATAATAATGACGTCTATGTACACCAAACAAAAACGCCAAAGATACTTTTTCAAAACGGTACACATAAGACGCTGAAACGTTGCAGGGGCATTTGTTAATCCGAAGGGCATAACTTCAAACTCATATAGCCCTCCTCTGGTAGTAAACGCAGTTTTTTTCTTATCCGCCTCCTCCATGGCTATCTGCCAGTACCCACTACTCAAATCTAACGTTGAAAAGTACTTGTACCCTGACATAGCGTCTAGGCACTCGTCAATACGTGGTATCGGATACGTATCTTTCCGAGTTATGTTGTTGATTTTCCTAAAGTCAACACAGAACCTGTCGCTTCCATCCTTCTCCTTCACAACTACCACAGGTGATGCCCAGGGACTGTTTGATTCCCTGATTACCCCACGTTTTAGCATATCCACAACGACACTATTTATCACCTCCTGCTGCGCTGGGCCAACCCTGTAATATTTCTGTTTTATAGGAGTATGCCCCTGAACGACGACCGAATACTTAACAATGGTTGTCCTCCCTAAGCCGCCATCGTTCTCTGAAAAGACCCTGTTACATTTTTCCAGGACTTTATCAAGCCCATTCCGTTCCTTCTCCGATAAAGCAATGCAGGCTTTCCCGTCTACATCTACTGACGAAACTGTTGTATGCTCGGAAAATACAGAGATTGACGAAATTGTCACAATAGATCTTTCGACAACTCCTAGTAAAGTATGCTTTGGTAACTTGATTGATTCGTGGGAGAAATTACACAGCCGAACCGGAATCTTGCCAAAAGAAGGAGAGACATCTCCCCCTCCTGAAGTGTTGATGCTAGTGATACCAGAATTAAGAAAAGAACATACAGTACATAAATGCTTATTACTGGAGTTATAATACAACACATTGCTACTGGGACTGCTTAGTACTGGCTGCCCGAAGGAGCCGCATCGGGCAGCGTCCACACGTTTCCCTGAACATAGTTGACACTGCTGACTCGTCCCCGTCCACGATAGTCACTCCTAGTACTACCGGTAACGTTGGGACAGTTCCAAGCAAAATGTGAGCTGCTGTTACAAGTATAACAGTCTGAGCGATTCCCTGATACCGAGTACCCTCTTCCGCGAGACCGATTGCCACTACGACCTCTTTGAGATAGAAAGAAGCCGTCCAGGCGGCGACCAAGCTGGTCTACTTTCCTGGACAAGACTCTAAATTTTCTTGAGTGGAAGCAGCACCATTTTGGGTATATTGCACAGCCGAAACGTTTGTACTGGATGACGTAGCGATTTTAGATACTGCTTCTACAATTTGACTGTTTTGAGCTATAAGTGTTTCGACTTTTGCTCGCATTTCAGAAATTTCAGGTGATGCGTGTTTAAGGGAAGCTTTGTCGACATACTCTTGTTTCTTTGCGACTGCAACCGCGGCATCAAGATTGACAAAATCCTTGCAAGCCAAGCAATTTGCAATCTCAGGTTTGGCTTGATAAATGAAATGGTTTTGGACAATCTTTTGTATCTCTTCCGAGCTACGGTTAGGCTCAGCCCTACGAGCAATACATATCAAAGCTTGTTTAAATTCGTCTACAGTTTCCGTTTCTCCCTGTTTCCGTTCCCGCAGTTTATTCCAAAATATAGCTTTGTCACCTCCAGAAGTAAGTTTTTGAATTAGTAGTTCTTTAAACGCAGGGTAGGTAAAACTTTTCTCAGTTTCAGAAAAGCATTCATAAACATGTGCCGCTCGGCCTTCTAGTAAACACAATAGAAGCGATTTTTAGCGTTGTCATTTTGTTGCCACCCATTCGAAATAGCGGTGCGCTCTAAGTTACAAAAATATTCGTAAATGTCTTGATTTTCTGCACCGGTGAAACGAGGTAACGAATTTGCTGAAAGTGTAATTACAGCGTAGTCGTTCATAGGTAAAACTTCTGGAGGAGCCACCTCAGCAATGTCGTTTTCTGCATCGCTCAAACTTAATTGTCTACGACGTCTAGGCATTCTTTATGATTTAGATATATATAGAATTTATAGAGATTATATAGGGATATGTGTGTAACAATCGTGCAACTAACCGTTTTAAAATAGTGGATTGATGGTCAATATGGATTCTCTAAAAGGCTTCGGACCTCTGGCTTCTGATTATTCTTCCTGCGGCCAATGGATCCAACTGCTGTGGCCGCAGATGCAAGCACCAGACCAAGCAAATTCTGAAGATTCGCTAATTCCACAGATTCCGAAAGAGAAAGTCCGAATAGGCAGCCTTGCCAATTGTAAAGCACCTGATAAACTGGACAGATCGCTGAACCGTTACTTAAGACTGCAAATGTTTACTCATTAGCCCGAACAAAAAAGTATAGGTGGCATCAATCGCGTGAGTTCCAGGAACTGAACTACTTTCAAGAGCTAACTCTAGATTTTTGACAGCGCTCTACACTTAGATTGTTACTATGTCTTACCGCACTCGATCATAACTCAGTACTAACTAGCTTTTGATTGGAAAAGTATTCTACATGTACCATCACTCGCTTGTATGTTTACATGTTTAAGCCGAAAACATTCTATCAGCAGCTGGCCACTTTCGAGCTTCACCACGTAAACATACAAGCGACTGATGGTACACAATTGTGTACCTGGTACTCAGTTGTGGGGGGGAGGTCACTGGCTACTCAGTTGTGGGGGAGGGTACTGGGGGTAGGCCGTTATTGTGCAGATGATGTCTGCAGCCTGATAACTAAGCGTGGGACGCTTGTCACACTCTTAGTAATTATGTACTCTTGATTAGACCCATCACTTCAAAGAAATTTGCACTCTATGTTTGTGTTCTAAAGCTCAAAAACACAACTGAAGTCAGACACAAAAACGTGTGTACAAAATCTGTAAGGCCTCCAGTCAACTAAATATACGTCGTAACCTCATAAACCCACATATTTTCGGAATCCTTGCAGTGAGACGAAAATTTTTATAAAATTTAAAATTTTTCAAAATTTCAAAAATTTTAAAACATCGGTTTTTCGGGGAATGTTTTCGGACCGTTCGATGTATTTCGATGTATTTCGTTCTTGTATCAATCGATGTGTCTTCGGATGGGAACATTTTTCTGAAAGAATGAGCTGCATACCTTGAACGGTCCGAATAATTCCCCGAAAAACCGATATTTTAAAATTTTAAAAAATATTAAATTTTATAAAAATGTTCGCCTTGCTGCAAGGATTCTGAAAATATATGGGGTTACGACGTATATTTAGTTCACTGGAGGCCTTACAGATTTTGTACACACATTTTTGTGTCAGACTTTAGTCAGTAGTCAGCTGGTTGAATGTGCGTTTTGTTGCGAGCTTCAGCACACAAAGCGTGCGAATTTCTTTGAAATGATGGGTCTAATTTGTGGGGGGGGGGGGTCAGCCGTTATCGTGCAGATGATGTAGTAAGTCTAATAACAAGAGTGCGTAATTGCGGTCGTGGGTAAAAGCAATGACAGGGACAGGGACGGGTAGGTAAAAGCAGGGACAGGGACACGGACGGATGGGTAAATGTAGGGACGGGTGGGTAAACTCAGCGACGCCTCAGGGACGGGTGGGTAAACTCATGGACCGGTCAGGGACGGGTGGGTAACAGCAGGGATGGGCCAGGGACGGTTGGGTTAACTGAGGGTCGCCTCAGGGACGGGTGGGTAAACTCATGGACCGGTCAGGGACGGGTGGGTAACAGCAGGGTCGGGACAGGGACGGGTGGGTAAACTCAGGGACGGGTGGGTAAATACAGGGACGGGACAGGGACGGGTGTGTAAACTCCGGGGCGGGTGGGTAAAAACAGGGACGCCTCAGGGACGGGTGGTAAACTCAGCGACGGGTGGTAAACTCCGTCCCTGAGCCGTCCCTGAGTTTAACCTTCTCGTCCCTGAGATTACCCATCCGTCCCTGAGTTTACCCACCCGTCTGCATTTACCCATATCCGTCCCTGTCCCTGTGCCTGTCCCTGCTTTTACCCACGGCCCATAATTGCACTATATATTAGAAGAAGAGGAAATCCCTAGAGGACTCCTCTTCTTGACATTGCGTAACGGTGCTCCGCCCACAATACGTGAATGTTCCCCCGTTTGGTGGGGGGGGGGTAGCAAAAAGAGTACCCCGTGTGGTGGAATGTATGCAAAAGGGGTCCCCGTTTGGGGGTGGGGTCGCCAAGTCAGACTAAGATTGACTGAATCGGTTTGGTATGACTTGGCCCAACTGTGAATTGGCCCAACAACAATGATTGGTTGTTTAACACAATATCACTTGACCAATTAAATTCAAAAGAATATAGACATGTACACATGTGCATGTCAATTGCAATATTTTATATTTGTGGAAATTGTACGTGAAAAATCAGGGGACACATAGATTTAAAAAACTATCCATTATATAAAACTTGAAGAAAATTTAGAAAAATGGTTTTAATTTTAAAATTTGCTGTCAAAGTTATTTTGTTAACTTTTAATCTCAAGTTATTCCTGTTTTATTTTTATTCTAGCTAACTTTATTTTTATTGTATATATATATATATATATATATATATATATATATATATATATATATATATATATATATGTTTATATAGATTATCTGTTAAATTAACTTAATTTTAATTTAAAAATCTTTATTTTGCACAGAAAAATAATAATTTTCCTACACGGTCCCCTCCTCTCACAGTTATTTACATGCGACAACTCTACCGTAAGACGTTCTCTCATTAGTAAAGTGGGCGGGCATAGCAGTTTAAATGACAGTTGGGCCAAACAAGACTACACCACTGAATCTGATTGGCTGTTGGCGACCCACCCCCAAACGGGGACCTCTTTTGCTACCCCCCCACGAAATGGAGGCCCATTTTTGAATTGAACAAAAACTACCGTAATCCTCTGCTCTATTAGAAAAATGTAGGTGTACGTGTACACAAAACCTGGCGTTTTACAGTGTTTGTGTAAATATGCTCTCTAGCTTCCAAACCATGGCCCTCCTTGACGCATATCCAGTTTTTGTCCTAGTACTGTCGGCACTGGAGCAGTGAGATGATGAAGAAGAAAAGGATAGCGTATGAAAATGAAACAAAATCCGAGGCCAAATGTAGGCCAAAGATCAAATGTTTTCAGCGGTCGAGAGCCCGAAAATATGTTTGATTATTGTCGTCCAATTTAATTTGCTGTGAATGAAACACGTTTTATTTAGTGTTCCAGTAACACTAAGAAAAGTTAACAATAGCTTCGCGTGGCGTCATCTAGGCCTACTGCTTCTGCTTTTAGCTAGCTTAGCTCTGAAGTTCATTTTAAGCTTAGTTGCTCGAAATTGTAAATTTCTGACTATTGATTTGCATCCCGGCCGCCGGCCGGCTTAGGCTGGCCGGGCCGAGCTCAAACACTACCCCCCACCAAATTGGGGAACATTCACGTATTGTGGTCGGAGCACCGTTACGCAATGCCAAGAAGAGAAGTCCTCTAGTGGGCTAGAGCCCACCACTCTTCTTCTAATATATAGTGCAATTATGCACTCTTGGTCTTGCTAATAACTACAGCCATGCTGTTATTTGAGAGGATAAAATTTTTTAAATTTCCTTTCATTTTCTTTCTCTTTTTCTTGGGAAAGAAGAAAATTTCAATAGCACAACATACGTAGACAGCTGTCCCCTTAATGATGCAAGCAATATGTGCACTAAGCATAGGTGAAAAGGCCAAATGTTGCTAATAGTTTACACTTAGCCCAGCGTGAAGCCATTAATCAAATTATGAAATTCAAGGAACATTTTCTTTTTCTTTATTTAAAGAAAATTTGATTTTATTTCATTTTCTTTCCCCTCAAATAACAGCATGGCTGTAAGAGCTTGAAGCTTGTCATACTTTCAGTAAGGATAGGTCTAGACATGGAGGAGGTGTTTGTTTCCTTGTAAATTCTGATCTCTCGGTCAGAGTTCCTACTTCAAATTCTAATTTAAGATCTGAAGGTTTATGGCTTGAGCTGAAGTTTAGAAGAAAAACTGTTAACCTGTGCCTTTTTTATCGTCCTCCAAATAATGTTGAAGCATTAGCTGATATTTTAGATGATTTGACAAAAATTAATTTTAGTTTTCCAACAATTATTATGGGCGACTTTAATTTGCCCTCGGTAAATTGGGATACGATGCAGTCAAATATTGCCGCTTTCTCAAATTTTGCTATTGAAATGTCTGCTTTTGGTTTAAAACAAGTAGTTTCTGCACCAACTCGTTTTAATCCACCACATATTTTAGACTTAGTTTTTACAACTGACATCAACTCTCTCTCAGCTCCTTTAATATGCTCACCACTCGGAACTTCTGATCATGCCTCAGTAATTTTTGATATTTTAGTCGAATTAGATATTCCTCAACCCAAAAGCTTTAAAAATTTTTTTCGTATGGATAGAATAGCCATAAGTACTAAGTTGACTCAAATAAATTGGTTTCAAACCTTTTGGATCACCGGGTTGGGAACACCAGTCTCCAGATTTTTTAATTTATTTATGGATTTGCTTTCTTCTCTAATCAGTGACTTTGTACCTGTTGACACAAGGTTATCTGTTGGTTTTTGGCCTGATTATATTAGAAACATGGAGAAACGTTGTTCTAGTGCCTTTAAAAACTTTACCAGAGATCTTGACTTTCAATCAAAATGGGATTATGAGCGTTACAGAAATATTCTTCATGGTATGCAATTAAATTATTTACAGCAACAGGAGCGAAAATTGCTTACGAATCCTTCTCCCAGGAAATTTTTTAGATACGTAAATTCTAAGATTAAGCCTAAATCTCCTCTTCCGGTGCTTATGAATAAAGACGGAGAAATTGCAATGACTGATGAGCAAAAAGCAAATCTTTTGAATTTATTTTTTGCTTCCGTTTACTCTTTTGATGATGGTAACCTACCAAGAATTGAACCGAAAGAAAAACAAGAAATATGGACTCCGAATTTTACATGTCCAAAAATCTATGAGATATTAAATGGTTTTGCATCTAATTTAGTAACTGGTCCGGATGAAATTCCTAGCTTATTTTTGAAAACGTTTGCGGCTGAATTGGCAGAACCGCTTTCTCTCTTGTATGATTTTTCATTCAACACTGGCTGGATACCGGAAATTTGGAGGAGTGCTAACGTAACACCGATTTTTAAAAAGGGAAATCGTGCCATGGTTGAAAATTATCGCGATGTTAGTATTGTTTCGAACACAATTAAACCTTTGGAAATTATTATAAATGAAGTTTTGATTGATTTTGCTAATCGCAGAAACCGTTTTTCAAATTTTCAGCATGGATTCCTTAAGAAAAGGTCTACTCTGACTAGTTTGATTAATGCTACTTTTGATTGGGGATCGGCAATAGACAGGGGTGATTATGTTGATGTCATATTTTTAGATGTTAAAAAAGCATTCAATTCGGTCAGCCATAAGAAACTGTTACATAAATTGGAAAGTCTTGGTATTGGTGGCACACTTCTTAACTGGTTGCGTATTTTTCTTACTAATAGACGTCAGAGGGTAAGAGTGGAGGAAAATTTCTCAGAATGGTCTTTGTTGCCAAGTGGAGTACCCCAAGGTTCTGTATTAGGTCCAACTTTGTTTTTGTTTTATATTAATGATCTGCCTGAAATTATAAAAAATTCACAGATCTCATTGTATGCAGATGATATAAAGTTATATCTATCAGTGAAAAAAGGATGCACTACTAACTTGTTACAGCAAGATTTAGATGCGGTATGTGAGTGGTTACGTATTTGGCAGTTGGAGGTTGCTGTTAATAAGTGTTTAGTTTTACATATGGGGTCTTGCAACCCTACTGCCACATACTATGTAAATGGGTCGGAATTAGAAGTTTGCTCTAGTGCAGCTGACCTTGGTGTAACAGTTAGGAACGATTTGAAATTTTCTGACCACTGTTTGAAAATTGCTAAGAAGGGTTTTTCGTTGGCACATTTAATTTCGCATTGTTTTGTTACTACGGATCCTTTCATTAAGTTTAAGTTATTTACCATTTATGTTAGGCCGTTACTTGAGACTGCTTCTGAAGTCTGGAATCCTTACCTTATAAAGGATATAACTGTTATCGAAAATGTTCAAAAACGCTTTACGGCAACTATTTTAAGCAATCTTAATTTAAATTATGAAGAGCGCTGTTTATATTTGCAAACGCAGACTTTACAACTCCGTAGAAAATTTAAAGATTTAGTTATGGTCTATAAGATTATACATGGTATCATTGACATTAATTTTGATGAACTCTTTATTTTTCAAAGTAACGTTTCCTCGAGAACTACTCGAGGTCATATGTTTAAACTTAGAGTACCGAAAAATAACCTGACCGTTGTCAAAAATTTATTTCATAACCGCGTGATAATGGATTGGAATGCTCTCCCAGCAGGTGTGGTCGACTCGTTTCACTGCCCTCTTTTAAGAGGGTCTCTCTGTGAGGCACTGTTTGATGTTGGGCGTGCAGTGCAGTAATGTTGCACTTGTTTGTTAAGTTTGTTAACCGTTTGTTTAATTAAATTGAATTGAATTGAATT
>JASAND010017058.1:0-15225 GCA_030248195.1 Trissonchulus latispiculum
CCCCCCCCATTTGTTTTTTTCGTTTTTGCTCCTTTTATAGATTTTTGTCAATTCCCAAGTAGGTAGGTAGCTAGGTAGGCTAGTGTAAATAATCGCTTAGAAAGCAGAATAGCACAAAAAATAAAAAATATGAAAAACACAAAAACATTAGACAAGTACCGGGCTTAGGTTAGTGTATATAGGTTAGGTAAGTTAGGTAGGTATATGCGTAGGAAGTAAGTTAGCTTAGGTAGTTAGGTAGGAAGTAGGTAGGTAGGTAGTCCGGTAATGGGCCGACGCCGGGTCCCAAGCCCCGGGGGAGGAACTCAGAGGGTCGGAAAGGAACAGGGAAACAATAGACGAATTTCCACGTTGCCAGCGGAAAGTATATAATTAAATGTAAACTGAAGGAAAGGTCAAAAGGTCACTCCCTCCCGGGAGTGTTGGTCGAAATGGTGGCCCTATACTACTAAAGTTTTCGTGGCTACGACTTATATTGCGCCAGCAATGAATTTTAAACATTTCCCTTATTTCAAGCTGGTTTTTGCTAGTTTACGCTGGTTCAGGTAAATCTAGGCGGCAACATCAAAGGAAGCCAAAAAGCCAACAGAGAGTGGGAAATGTTTAAGAATTCATTGCTGGCTTTTGTAAGTCGTAGCCACGAAAACTTTATATCGTTGGATTCAGCTCATAATGAACTTTATGATTATGTTATTTTTATTTACTTTTGGTGGATTCGCTTTGCCGAAATTTTGGGTCAAAAAGTGGTATTTTTCGAAAAAATCGAATTTCAAATTTTGAAATACCACGTATATCAGATGAAAACGGACACCCAGGCGGTCCTGAAAATCCAATCAAAAAATTTTTTCGTTGAGCGAGTGGCGAGTAGCAACCAGTCAAAGTCGAAAAACCGGCAAAGATCAAAGGATTTTGAAAATCTAAAAAAATGGAATAACTCACGCAATTTTCAACCAAAAAAGCTGAAATTTGGTGTGTAGGACATTCGGACAAGGGGAAAATTTTTCTGAAAAAATCGTGGTTGTAGCATTTACCAATCCTTCTGGATATATAAAAGCGGCACCCTTTGAAATCGCACGGGAAATTTCAAAAAAATTTTTTCACCAGAAGAAAGATCTCATCATTCCGGTTCAGAAAATATATAATTTATGGCAGTTATCTTGAAGCGTTTACGAGATATAAAGCAAACAATTTCGCTTTCTACATTTTTTGGTCAGACTTTAATAAATTCCCTACAGTAAGCCATAGGCTAATGGGCCAATCAGCGAGCAGACACACGCTTATATGAAAGCGTGTATTTAGTGCAAAGTGGGACCCCCCCGGAAGTTACGGGGGGGTCCCGAGTTAATGAACCGAGCATACCTTACATGATTTGTACATGCTAGCGTAAGAGTTTCTTACTCTTATCTATTATGTACTCTTGGCTGGGGTACGTTGTAAAAGATTCTGCTAAGTATCCTCCTAGGAGGGTACTTAGGAGGATGTCTGGGAGCTGACTAGGAGGGAGTTAGGAGACCTCCTAAGCCTGTTTCAAAAGATTTCTCCTAAGTTTAGCTGGCGCTGCTCCTAAATTCAGGCAACTTAGGAAAAAAGTAAGAGTGGTGGATAGCACTCCTAGCTTAGGAGAATCTTTTGCAAGGCGGCCCAGGTATCATTAAGTAGCCAAAAGTCTCCTAACTCTCTCCTAGACATCCTCTTAAGGTGCTGGTATCGTTTTGTGTAAATTTAACCTTACAGGCTCCAATTATTTATGAAAATAGAATTTTCAAAATGAACTTCCAAAATATTTTATTTTGGTGCTCTTTAACATACTGGGACCAGTCCCGTATTTTTAAGCCAAAAGATAACAATGTTTTGGTTTTTGGCGTTAGGCTCCCAGTAGGTAGACGAGAAACCGGACTGGTTGTTATGGCTGGAAAGAGGGCACCAAAATGAACATTTTTGCTTTTACAACCTTTGAGCTGTCTCTAGTGGTTAAAGTCAGTATAAGCCAAAAACGACTTTTGGGGTCAAAAAATGGTAATTTTCGAGGAAATCAGTTTTTCAAAATGGACTGACACCCTCTTAAGGGGGGGGGGGCTACTAAAGGTTTGCCCCGACTTTGTCCGATTGGCCTACTTTTTGGCGAGGATATAGAGGATGGGTGTGGTCAAAAAAATATCGGGTACTGAGATCTTAGCTGCCTTCCAGCCATGTGCAGCCGTCGTGTTTATGTGCCCGACCCCCCATTTTTCACAACTACCAACATAATTAACTAAAAATTTCTACTGACTGCTACGCCCAAGCTTCAAAGCTGCCATTCGCCAATATGATCTGGCACATATGTCCCTACCTGCAGAAAAATACTAGATGTCTGTATCTTATCTGCATCTAAGGGAATTACTCTTCAAAGTTGAAGTTTCGGCAAAAATTTAAAAAATTTTGGCTAACGAAAGGAAAATTTTATTACTGGTGCGAGATATAAGGCTGTAATTTGGCATAAAAGGAGGCCCTATAGGAGTACTCATTTGTGCCAAATGGCAAGAAATTCTGCCGCGTGAAAAAATTTTTATGCCAACTTTAGTCTGCAAAAATTACCAAAAACGCCTTCTTTGGGCAATGGTACCCCAGAAACCGAAAAAAATCCAATTTTTTAAAATTAAAATTTTTTGAGATATTTGAACTCAGAGAGGTCGAAACCACACCCACAAACGAATTCAGCTCGATTAGTGAAGGTTTGCGACTTCTATGGCTGCAGAAAGCCTTTACACAGGATCCGACATGCTGAAAATGGCGGTTTCGGCAATTTTTGAAGATTAAAGGTGACATAAAAATTTTTTCACGCGGCAGAATTTCTTGCCATTTGGCACAAAGGAGTACTCCTATAGGGCCTCCTTTTATGCCAAATTGCAGCCTTATAGCTCGCACCAGTAATAAAATTTTCCTTTCGTTAGCCAAAATTTTTTAAATTTTTGCCGAAACTTCAACTTTGAAGAGTAATTCCCTTAGATGCAGATAAGATACAGACGTCTAGTATTTTTCTGCAGGTAGGGGCATGTGTGCCAAATCATATTGGCAAATGGCAGCTTTGAAGCTTAGGCCTAGCAGTCAGTAGAAATTTTTAGTTAATTATGTTGGTAGTTGGGAAAATGGGGGGTCGGGCACATAAACGCGACGGCTGCACATGGCTGGAAGGCAGCTACGATCTCAGTACCCGATATTTTTTTGACCACACCCATGCTCTATATCTTCGCCAAAAAGTAGGCCAATCGGACAAAGTCGGGGCAAGTCGATTTTAGTAGCCCCCCCCCTTTAAGGTGGTGATTCCTTTTGGGCACATATTATTGGTTGACGGTCCAAATCAGGATGAAATTTGATGAAACTTTCCAAAATAAGTTCTTTTAGCATTCTAACACCCTCCGCGCAATCCCGCTTCAAAACTTCAACGTTTCCGTTCAGGGCGGTTTTTGCCGCTTTTTGACAATTAGACAGTAGTTGCATAGCTATGATTATAGTCATTCGAAAGATCTTGTTGAGCTCTACATTTTTGCTTTTTGAAGCGCCTTTCTAGCGTTTCTCTATAGTGAGATATAACTGATTTTCTTATTTTGGCGTTGAAAACTTGTCATTTTTGCAGAAATCAAATAATCCGCCATTTCTTGAGCTACGCAAGCCGTAAAATTAAACGAATGGCGTCAATGTGAAGGTCTCGTCGAGGCCGATTATTCGTGGCGTTATAATCTTCTAAATGCTATCCTGTACGCTGCTATCATAAAAAATGTAGTTTTTGCAAAAACATGACCAATTTTTTCCAGCGACTGTGGAGCATTTACTATGCATGATAGAGAGTTGCCACCTACTAGACATGTTTTACACAAAAATACCCAGGGACCCTTTTTTAGTTACCCCGATTGCTGCTTTCTAGCTAACGTGGTCGCTTGCTAAAGTTGGGAAAAGTAGGCAAAAACCAGGTTGCGCATACAATTTAGCTAATATCTCCATTACGAAGAGCGGTTTCATAATAACTAAAAAAGGGTCCCCAGGTATTTGATAGAGGTATCGAATGGTATAATCGATGCCTCACGAAAAAATTTACTTCAGTCTGCAAAAAATCTGGAAAATTAAAGTACTTCGAAAATGCAGTAAAGTAGTTTCCGAAAACTGAAGCTAGTTTTCTTGCATTTATTAGAAAGAAAAAATGTTAAGCTCCATTTTGATATAAAAATGGCTTCTTAACTCTAAGAAATGAATGAGTAATAAGGGTTCAAAGTTGATGTCTCCAAAAGGAATCACCACCTTAAGGTGCTGGTTTCTTTTCGGGTATTTTTGTCTCATACGGCTTTAATCCTTTACGGAAATGGCTAAAACTTATGAAATATCCTATTTCCCTGCTCTTTAGCATTCCGGGACCAGTCCCATATTTTTAGACCTAACGATAAGAAAGTTTTGGTTTTTGCCCTTAGGCTCCCAGTAGGTAGCCAAGACACGGGATTGGTTGTGATGGCTGGAAAGAGGGCACCAAAATGAACATTTTTGCTTTTACAACCTTTGAGCTGTCTCTAGTGGTTAAGTCAGTATAAGCCAAAAACGACTTTTGGGGTCAAAAAATGGTAATTTTCGAGGAAATCAGTTTTTCAAAATTATTGCCAAATCTTACACACAATCCTGTCTTCTTTATACTCAATTGATACATGGTGTAATTGCACATTTTATTAATGCCTATTAGCTGGTATTAGTTGCTTTTAGCTAGAGATTTGGGCGAATAACCATTTTGGCAAAACTGCGATTATTTTGTTTTGAACATCGATTTCTCAAAAACTACTCAATGGATTCGCGTGATTTCTGGCTGGATAAAAATTCGCACTATTGCGGAGGGACATTTTTCTTGGTTTGAGCTGAAACATCTCCAGCTGCGAGAAAACTGAATTCAAAGTTGCGAAATCTCGTGTCACAGCACAGTTGCAGAATTTTCTGGAGCATTGAGACGTGTTGAGCCAAATCTAAGAAGATGTCCCTTGGCCCACATGTCCTTCATATCATGGCACAAGAAGAAATTTTGGCTGTTCTACAGTTTTGAGAAATCGATGTTCAAAAATGTTTCGTCTATATTCAGCCCGTCAGATGTCAGTATGTCAGAAAGTTTTTACTAATTTTGCTGGATTCGTAAGGTCATGTGAATGTACAGATCATAAGCTTTAAAACGATGTATCTCTTTCCAACTCCCAAAATTGCGAAAGTCATAGCGTTTCAAAAAATCACCACAAAAGCACAGCACAAAAGGATACCAGCACCTTAGGTAGTCTTCTAGAAGGTTACTTAGTAGGATCTTTTTTGTCTAGAGTTGCTTACAATGGCACTTTCCGTTATGAGATTTTTGGACTGTTCACCTTCCTTCTTTTTTGACCAAGTAGACGTGAATAATATGCGCTACCAGAACCACAAAAATCCTACTTCCGCTGAGAATTGAACCCTCAGCCTTTCGTTTACAGTTCGGAGAAAACTCTGTCAATCGCAACAAGCAAACTGACTTGAGATATTACAGACGGCGTGGCAAGAGACTCTGCATTGGCTTGGTAGAGTATGTGTAGCCAAAGGTTGCAGGTCCGATCCCCGCTGGATGCCAGTTTTGGGTCACGAGCTTTCGCAATGACCTTTCTTTTTTCTTTTTCTTCGGATCTTTCTTTTCTTCTTTTATAATATGTAGAAAGCCACCAAACTTTCTCCTAAAGTCCGTCACTTTAAACTAACTTTAAACTCGGTAGGCTTGATCATGAATAGGAAAATATTTGTCCGGAAGTTTGTGACAAAATATCACCGAACTAGTCATTATTAGATACTCACAAAATTCCCGTCACTCCGGACTATTTGTGACTAAATATAATCAGTCAGAAAACGTGTAGACTAAAAATTCAATTAGTGCAGAAATTTTGCGACTAAAAGGTCTACCCATCAGGGCGAATTTAACGTGACGGACCTAATATGTAGCAAGCACAAATAAAACCAAGATTAAACTAATCTAGGAGGGATCCCATAAACTTCGTCCTGAAAAAACTCCAAAAGAATTCTGCTGGATTTTGGGAGAGTATTAGGAGGAAAGGAAAAATGAAAAGGTTTCTAAATTCTGTTTCTTCCTAATAGTTTAGCTGCAGACTAGGTTACTTCTGCTTTTCTAGGCACCTAAAATCTTTCAGTGGAAGCCCGACCGTCGGGAAAAAGAATTCGAAATTAAGCTACGGTGGAATAGAGCCATTCATGGCTTCTCCAATAGAAGAGTCATATCTCGACAGTTAGGTAACATCCAGTCCTCTGCTATAGAGCTTCATTTTAATCTGGCTCAAATCCTGTCCATACTCAAAACAATTTCGTTTATGCTAAAAAGATTTTTTCATCAGAAATCGAACTAGTTTGAGACAATCAGACGTTTTTTCCTTTCAACTAGTTCCGCCAGGAAACAAAAGCTTTTGGTGGGGTCTTGATCTGCAGTGTAGGCTCTGTAGGTTCAATAATTTGAAAATCTAAGCCCCCTGAATTTATTAGAGTTTCAAGTTGCTAATTTCGATGTGCTAAAAATATCAGATCTTATAATTTCAAAGACAATTATAGAATGCAGATTGATAGAATTAAAGCTTTAATAACCTCCACTGTGAGTAATACCAAGAGTACATAATATAAGAGTGTGACAGCTGGCAAGCTCTCTGTTATCAGAGCAAAAACTATGCTCTGTTGGCTAACGGCCTACCCCCTCCCCAAATTGGACCCCAGAGAACAAAGTGAATTCGCCCGCTATATTTGTGTACTAAAGTTCCAAGCAGACACAAACTGCACTTACGTACTGCTTGTGTTTTCGAGCTTTAGCACATAAACAAGCAGACACAAACTGCACTTACGTACTGCTTGTGTTTTCGAGCTTTAGCACATAAACATAGAGCGAGTGAGCGTACCTCCGTTTGGACCACGTACCCATATAGGAGCGGAGTGAGAGGGGGTCAGTTTGGGGAAGGGGTAAGCCGATAGTGAACATAGCATAGTTATGGCTCTGACTGCATAGAGTGTGGCGCCTGTCATAGTCTTATGCATTATGTACTCTTGGTAACATATTATACAGTATAATTAGTGTAATAATGGCACGCGTAAAACTGCACAGAAGGATAGACAATATGCGGCATAAGTACTCTCTTGGAGTAAGAGTAAAAAATACGTTAAACTTAGGGCCTTTTCATAAAAAGCTTAAACGGCTTAGCTTAAACGGCTTAGCTTAAAAGGCTTAAATGGCTTAAAAATTCCTTTTCATAAATAATCGGCTTAAATGGCTTAAACGGCTTAAACGACTTAGGCGGCTTAAACGGCTTAGCTTAAACGGCTTAATTTAAGCCGTTTAAGCCGGTTAAGCCGATTATTTATGAAAAGGATTTTTAAGCCATTTAAGCTAAGCCGTTTAAGCTAAGCCGTTTAAGCCTCTTATTTATGACAGTCTTTTGACTATTAATATATAAAACCAAATGAACTTCCTGTTTCATTGTAACTTATATCCTACACCATTTAAGGTACTGGTTCGGATATATTCACCAAACTTTGAAAGTCTGTAATTTATTCAGTTCTTGGAGTTCAACAATGATTTGTATAGGAATGATTTTAAAAATAGGAATGTGTTCATTACGCAAAATGAAGTATTTCTGACGTAACTCTACTGTTTGAATTGGACACGTGATAACACAAAAGTAATCTTTGAACCTGGATTTCTCTGAGTGTGGGAAAGCTAAACAAAAGCTATCACTTCTGGGTTCAATCGAAACGTCTTCCCAAAAAAGTCTGCAAATTTATTCGTCTTCATGATGCAATCAAACTCAATTCCAAATATGTACTTTCTATTGTACGAAATTTTAAAAATGAAAATTGAAAAATTGACTCGTTTTCCTTAATGTATAAAATACTTGTATAAAATGGCCAGGGATTGCAAGTTTCTACATTTACATTGAAAGACTTACATTGAGAAAAAATTTTCTGCTTATCTAATGAAACCCACTAAATTTTTGAATTTTTACACACATAAGAATCCAAATACAGTATATATGTTACGTACAAAACCCGAAATTATACATTTCGCGAATTGAATGGCTGTTTTATTCAAAACCCGAAATGCATAGGCATTCTCATTCAAAACGCGAAAAGAATAACTGAAGCCATTCAATTCCCGAAATGAATAGCTTTTCCATTCGAAACGCGAAATGAATAGCCAGTGGCTATTCAAAACCCGAATTTGTAAGTCAGATTTTATTACGGACGATATCAAGCTAGTAACTAATGTTTATCGGATTGTTTCTCCAAGTTTTCATTTCTGGACACTAATTTTGTTGCAAAATGATCCTAACCTTGTGCATTACTAATATTAGAACGACGTACACATATATAACTAATCGTATCATTGATTAGTAACTAATCATATATAAGTCACTAGCCACTCATGGTTTTCAAAACTAACTTCCTCACATAATGACATCGGAGGAAGCGTTCAATTCCAAACTGAAAAAGTGGATCGAAGTTGATGACACTGACCCCCATCGGTATTTGGTTCTCTCGGACGACCGATATGCTTCCATTATCGCCCGATTAAAGGATCTGACATCCAACAAAACGATAAAGAAAACAGCAAAGGACTATCGATTACTTAAGCGATACGACATCCTAACTGAAGCGACTTTCGGTCTTGAATGCTTAATTCGAAAACGAATTGGGCAGGACGGATCAGAAAGCATGACTTACTACGTCAAGGCTAGCGAGGTTTATCATAAAATCCACGACAGAAGCGCCGCTGACATGCCCAATATCTTAGCGGTAGTCATAGAGGAGAAAAATGGCTTATATCTGCTAGGAACGGAGCATGGGCGGATTAACAAGCTGTATGCAAGAAATGAGATTCTTCCCACAAAGGAGAAATTCATCAGAATTGAGGATGTCCCTGACAAGTCAGTTTCGCTGAGAAGTTTGGTTGGAATGGTTTCTGTGTCAGGCGAAACTCAAGGAATGATGGCATGTAACTGCACTACGAAATGCCAAACAAATCGGTGTAAGCGCAGGAAGGCTGGACAACTCTGCAACAGTAGATGCCACAAATCTCTGAGCTGCACCAATAAATGAATTGAATTAAAGGACTTGTGAACCAAACTTTAGAAGATAGAAATCCTTACATTTCTAAGCACCCCTAACTAATTTACGAGTTTGATATAGTTTTAATAAAATCTGACTTACAAATTCGGCTTTGGAATAGCCACTGGCTATTCATTTCGCGTTTTGAATGGAAAAGTTATTCATTTCGGGAATTGAATGGCTTCAGTTATTCTTTTCGCGTTTTGAATAAGAATGCCTATGCATTTCGGGTTTTGAATAAAACAGCCATTCAATTCGCGAAATGTATAATTTCGGGTTTTGTACGTAACATATACATCCCGTCGCTCACCTGAAATGGGTTGGAGTTAAAATAAAAAACTTGAGGAAATTTTTGCTGTATTTCTTAATTTTATACTGCGTAGAATGCAACTATTTTCGGGTCGGAGGTGCTGTAGTGACAATCTTAGTTTCGTTCGTTCTTTCATTTGTCTTGCCCATTACGGTTTGAAACGGTCGAGGTTTGCTCCCATCAAACTGTATGGGCTGGCGCGAAAGCGTCTTCTAACATGTCACTACAGTTTGGGAACGAATTCAAACTTAAGCTTGCTTCGATTGTGCCATATCATATGTAACTACGCCCCCGGAAAAGCTGAGGTTCAACTGGGGAATAATGCCGCCTTAGGGGACTACTTGCTAAATGTCTTACAATAGAATGAATCTGGATTGTTTTTCATGAGTGAATCATGAAAACGAATAGATTTACAAACTTTCAACAGAATATCGTTCCGTGACTCAAAACTTGGTGTGCAGCGCTACCCTCGTGCTACCCGCTTTATAACTGGATATCGGAAATAATCCAGAGAGGGCCAAAGAAAAGTAAGGGATGGATGAGAGAATACTCCACCCAACGAACATGACTCAAAAGATTTCGGGTCTGATTCAAGAAGTGGGTTTGCTATTAGGGTACTGCATTACAGTGCAGCCTTAACAAAGCTGTAAGCTGAAGAATTCATGTATAACTTGTATAAGCATAAAATAACCTGAGTTAAGCAAACAAAAAATATTTTTTGACTTGAATAGCTAAATAAGAGTGCTATTTATCAAGTTGAGGCTGCTTTTTAAAATATTTATTAGTAGTAAAAAGCATGCCAATAACGCCATTGAATTCTCCACACTGTGAGCTTCAATTTGATATAAACATCATTGGCATACTCCAAATATTAAGGAAGTTATGAACGTTTTAATATTACTACTACCACGGTTTAAGCCGTTTAAGCGCGGTGATTTTACGCGGCTTAAAACTCAGGCAATTTGAATTGACTTTTAAGCCATCGGCTTAAACGGCTTAAACTAAAATTATTTATGAAAAGGAGATCGGCTTAAACGGCTTAATTTTAAGCCACTGCATGTTTAAGCCGGTGTCCTTTTTATGAAAAGGATTCGGCTTAAAGTTTAAGCCGATGGTTATTTATGAAAAGGGTCGGCTTAAACGGCTTAAAGTTAAGCCGTTTAAGCCACTTAAGCCGTTTAAGCCGTTTAAGCCGACCACCCTTTTCATAAATAAATTCACTTTTAAGCTAAGCCGTTTAAGCGCTTTTTATGAAGTGGCCCTTAGATTCACTGGAACCTCAGCCACAATCAGTCAGTCGGCTATAAAAACTTTACAATTAGGGAAGGATAATTATAAACTAAATAAACTAATTATAATCTAATTATTACGTTTATTAAGTCTTTGTTGAAGTGAATTGTATCCGTTTCGAGCTTCAGCACGTAACGGGAATCTACGCACAAGAAGTACCTAATGTATTTTCACAAGAAGTGAGAAATGGACCAGAAATTTTGCGGCTTTTTTGCGTCGCAAGTTTTTGCAAAACATGCTGATAATAGACTAAGTTTAGCTATCAAAAGTATACAATTAGGCAAAATAGGTTCTTCCACTTACGATCCACCCGAATTTTATCCCGAAGGGCTCGGTTAAATTTAAACCATTAAAATAAATTAAATTTTTGTGACCTGAATGGAAGCTACCACCGTTGTCAAGTTTGAATAACAATCCAGTTCAGAGAAAACTGTTTAAGATGCTATATCGGCTCTGTATAATATCAGAACATCTGTTACTTTCAGTCAAATTTAACAATTTGCCTGTTTACTGTTTTAGGCAAATCATCCCTATTCGATCAGGACGAAGCGACCAGCTTAATCGGCAGCTTTGATCTGAAAAATCGCAAAAAGAGTCTCAGTAAATTATTTTCATCGCATCGAAATTCGACTGCTTCTCAGCAACAGTTGCAACAGAATGGCGACTCCCCACAACCGCCTGTACTATTGGCAAAATCCGAAGAGCTAAGCAAACTGACGGCTACCTCCTTTCCCCTGATTCCGTTAAATCTGGTTGCGGCAAATTCCGTCCCTCCCGGTTCCGGGCCCGCTCCGGAAACCGGGCTCAGTTCCGGAAACACGGATTTGGCGACAACAGCCGGAATCGGTTTCCTCAAACTGTCACTCCAGTATTTTCCGGTTCGAAAACGACTCCGAGTTTCCGTCAACAAGGCGGAAAATCTCGGCGGTCAGCTGAGACCCGAAAAAGAGCTGAACACTTATGTGAAACTCTACCTGATGCCCGGAAAACTGCAACGGCAGCAGAGCCGGGTTGTGAAACGGACTCGCGACGCCCTGTTTAATGAGGAATTCTTTTTTGACAATGTTCGACAGGAGGATATGAAGGATATCAGTCTGTCACTCAAAGTGTATCATCATGCAAGTCGGCATCTTCAAAAGGATCAGGTGATCGGGGTCATTGACCTGCCGCTGGGCTCAGTTACCGGCCTTCTTACCAAGAAGGAGATCAAGCTCACTAAATCCCTTCAGCCCAAAGTTAATCCTAAGGTAATGTACATTGGTGAAGTGTCTCAAGTCTAATTTTGATTTCAAAATTTAAAATCAAAATTAATCTTATTCAAAATGCAAATCCTTGGATCAAACTTTTTTCGGACTAACAAGCGAATACAAATTTCGGACTGTCGTTGGTGTATGACAGCTTTGATTCGGAACTCAAGTTCATCAAAATCTCTTAGATTCGAATATGATTGCAGTCGAGAAGTTGCAAAAAGCAATATTTTAACAGAAATTAAGCAAAATATCACCATATTTTAACTGAAACTGGGTCAGTTGGTTTTTGCAACTTCTGACCTCTGGGAGGTGGGGATGAGCATTTGATAAAAACTGATTATGTGGTGGTGTGGAATTTTCATTCATTGATTACGAACAATTGCTTTACTGATGAGTTTGCAGGCCCGCAATTAGCCTTGTTTATAAAACTAATTTGCATAATTTGTTTGTTTATTTCAGCGCCTTGGTCGACTCACCATCGGTACCTGTCTGGAAAAGGATGCTAAGAGACTCACAATCAATCTACTCAAGGCTGAACAGCTGCCAAAGTTCGGTATCAGCGGACCTCCAGGTGAGAAAAATGAAAAAGAAAATTAAAAATGAAAAGAAAAATTAAACTTTAAATAGAATTTAGTAGATGATGTAGTTCGGCACTCAACTAGAGGTTAAATTACTAGTAGTCCTAACTTCTTTTCGTTGAAGAGGAGTGAGACTTTTTATTTCGCCCCCCCCAACGATTTCGCCAATGCTCGAAATTGCTAATTTTCGTACGCTTCCCCGGTGGAATTTGCATGGATAGTAAACAGCCAGACAGAATGCAAAGACCTCTTTTTGATAGGGAGAACAAATATGGTTCACAAACAGGGTGGACAGAACAGTACAAGAGACTCAAACCAGATTGTTTTACAAAACCCTTTTGTTTTATTATCTGCAGAAGTGATTGCAGTCCATAGTTTCGACTGGAAAGTTATAAGAGTTGTTCTAACTTATGACTTAACTGTGACCTCAGATGAACATGAGGGAGGATTTCCCCCATGGCGAAGTCGCCCAAATGGGGTACAAAAATCGCTCCAACAGGAGGCACGAAATTGGCTACCTAAGGGGTAACAAAATTGCCCAAAACAAGATTTAGGTATGACTAAAATTCTTTCGGAGTGTTTCTCTTAAAATCGCCATTTTCGGCTAGGAACGTCCCCAAAAACTTTGTAAGAAAATTGGTCACAAGGGAAGGAAAATTGCCCAAAAATAGGTTTTAGTGCCAAAATTTTCAAAAATTGTTTTTCACTTACAATCACAATTTTTCCAAAAAACGACCGAAAAACGTTGTTTTTGCTAACAAAACCCGCTGTGTTTTGTTAAAAAACGGCAAAAATCACTAAACACGGCATTCAAAGGTACGTTTAAGGAAAATTGCTTCCACAAGGGGTACCCAAATTTGCTTCCACAAGGAGTCAGTGAAATTTGACCTACCGTTCAGGTATGACTGTAACAATGTCTATTTGCAGATCCCTGCGTTCGAATCACGGTGGAGCAGAGCGGTAAGATTCAGACCAAAACCAGTCGAACCCTCAAACGAACCTGCAACGCGGCGTTCAAGGAAGCCGTCATGTTCCTTGTGGTGACTCATCCGGTCGTCCTGGACTCCACCAATATCACCATATCGATTATCGATACGGCCCGATCCCAGACCGGAGACGATCTGATCGGTCAAGTCTTCCTGGGAACCCTGGGTCGGGAACGGACGGAGCTGGATCAGTGGGAACAGACGATGACCTGCCCTGGGAAGGAGTGTCGGATGACTCACAATCTTCGACACCACAAGGAGGATTGGGAGTGACTCCTACGGTTACTTCCTTTCCTTTACTCCCAGCTCCCCATAGTCCCCCCGGCTTTACTTCATCCCAGCTCTTTGTGCTTTGTGCTTTGTGCTTTGTGCTTCGTGCTTTGTGCTTTTTCTAGCCTATGCTCCTGGAGACTAGTTTTGGCACTAGCGCACTGTCTTCAATCAGACTTTACAGCAGTTAAAATCTGGGAAGTTAAAAGAGAGCCCAAGCTAGAAACAGCCTCTACACAGATGCACTGGTTACCAGACTGGGGAAATCTTTTTAAAGGACTAAGCTTTTTTTCCGAAACTTTCCTTTGAAGAAGAAGAGTAAGCCACTAGTCATCGAGTAGTAGGACTTCTACCAGGCAGTATAAATGTTCCCGAAAAAGTAGTTCAGTTTTGATGGCTACCGCAACTTTTATATACTCTCTGCCCCCGAAGAGGTTTTGAAATAATCCTCAAGCTGTATGATCTGGTTTCACGCATTCTATTGTAACGTTGTGCTAACTAGAGAAGTCTCGTGGCTTACTCTTTCGCCAAGAGTACATAATATATAAGAGTATGCCACAAGGCATGCCGAAGCAAAAGCTATGTTTTGCAAGCTAAGGATTGATTTCACCTTCCCTCCGCAAATTATGAAGACCCTAGCAAACAAAACCGCAACGCTTGAGAACTGACCTCGTAGCGGACTTGAATTGTTTTCGAGCTTAATGCTCGGAGAGCGCGCGAAAGAGTAATTTGGGGAGGTCACGAGACTGCGAGGAATTAGTACAGCCCAGTTTTTGCTCTGAAAACAGAAAGCATACTTAGTGGCTATAATTTTCCAATTAAATTCTGACGCATCTTATAGACTGTGACAAAACACGGTTGGTTATGCTTTATGATCTTTTGTGCTAATTGTACGTGTTTTATACTCATATTTATTATGTAGTATTATCTAAACCAAAGCTGTGATCCTTAATATGTATCATCTGTATATATTATCATTTATTAAAAGATTTTGAGTGCGGATTCTTCCACAAATCAGTCAGGTGTATAGCTCTGAGCCTAGTTGTTTGAGTCAAGTTTAGCCGTAGTCGGAATATAGTTCCCGCAGGATTGAAATGGCGAACAAGGCAAAACGATGTCACTGCAACAGCTCAGGTCAAAAAAGTTTCAGTCTCAGCTGAAAATTGAACCGACAGCTTTCAGATTGGTGCCTTTCCAATTCGCCCACTGAGAAACAATCGAGCCAAGCTTAGGGGGTCCATTTTTGGGTCATTTTCGGCTTTCGCCAATGTCGCTGGTTTTTACATGCTTGATATTCCAAACGGTATATTTATAGAGTGTAAAATTAAACGATATATTTATAGAATTTAAAAATAAAGTCGCAAGTCTTTATTGTCGTTATCCAGTAATTTCGCCTCAAAGTTAAGGAATCGTTTGCTTAA